>PVIC010001928.1:0-83846 GCA_004025085.1 Thryonomys swinderianus
CAAGTTTAATCCTAACAGCCATATCTGGGGTTCTGTTATTTTTACAAAAGCTTTATTTACAACTTTACTTAGCACACCGCATCATAGAATTATAAAGTGGGGAAAACTAATAGTTCAAATGTGAAAACTGCCCGTATCACAGGTAGAGTGAACAAAGCAACGCACCCTAAAATCCCAAGAATAAATGTGATGTATCTGTGGCCTTATCTGGAACAAGGCAGAGACGGGAGCACTGTCCAGCACAAGACAACCGAGGACGGACCCAGGCGACTGCGGCATGGTAGCCGTGATGCTGCCACCTTGCTTTGAGGCCTCCTCACACTCGCTAGAGAAAACTGAGAAGAGCCCCGCCCCCTGAGCCGCCCTGCTTTCACACAGCCTCCAGCAGCATCCAGGTCTGCAGCGGTGCCCTCGGCCCTGTGAGGATCACGCCGCAGAAGCCCGAGCCCTCTCCAAGCTTTGCCTCGACTCTTGCTGAGAAACTCCAGGAGTCCTCTGGGGAGGGCTGTCCCCGCTGCACCAAGCCAAACAGCTCCGTTTTGCTCCACACAGAGGGATCCTCATGGTACCTTCAGGAGCTGATCTTGTGACAACCACTGTGAGTGTGACGCAACCCATCTAATAATAGCGTGCAAAATGTTAAATGTGCTAAGACCTGTGTGAAAGACATAAAGGAAGTAGGCTGAGTGCTGTGGTCGAAAGCACTATTCTGTTTATCCTGCTGGTGTGTTCTTCCATATTTTCTTCTTTACTCTCATTAAGTTCAACAAATTACATTTCTAACAAAAGTTTTTGCTAAAAACACAAAATATGAATAAAACATCTCTTCTTACAATTACATAGGAAGTCCGAAATATCTAAGGCACTCATTCTTTTCTTCTGTTTATTTAGCAAGGAACAAATGTGTGCAAAATTGATACGTTGTACCAAGTGACTCAATGTCTTTACAATGATTAGAAGCAAAAGCTGATTCATGCATCCATATAATGATTTGACTTATCGGTACATATAAATAGTTGACTTACACGCATGGGTAGGTATTTAATATATATAACAACTAGTAAATAATTTCTTTATATCATTTATTGTGTGTTCATTCATTCACTATGTCATCTAATATAGTGGAATGATCTTACTTGGCCAGACATTTCCCAGGGAGGCCGACCTGGACAAGAGGAAGCGGCTCTCCAGGGAAAGGATGAACTGCCTATCAGGGGAAAGGAGTTCACCGGAAATGGGGAGAGCGAGGAGGCAGAGCCATCCACAAAATGAGGGAGCCTTGCTCTTTTCTCGTACAGAGGTGGCGTTGTGTTTGTGGTGGGGGATGGGAGCTTTAAAAGGATGACTTCAAAAAGTGAGGCCGACCTCTACCTTGAGTGTTAACAACCAGCATACGTTTGTCAGGCAAAGAGAGGGAAGAACATTTCAGGCTGAGACAGTGTGTAATTAACAGCTATGATGAGAAAGACAATGAGCACTTCCTAAAATTTTATTTTATTTTATTTATTTTTTTTTTTTTGAGACAGGGTCTCGCGTTGTAGTTCAGGCTGGCCCTGAGCTCATTATGTAGCCCAGGCAAGCCGCCACGAACTCAGCAATCCTCCTGTCTCTGCCTCCCGAGTGCTGGGATGACAGGCGTGAGCCACCACATCCGGCATTGTGGTATGTGGTGTTGATTGTTGGTGGGCGTGTCTCCACGCCCAGCATTCTATGTGGTTACCGGGGATCGAACTCAGGTCCTTGCGCTTGCGAGGCCGGTGCCGGAACCACTGAGCTAACCCTCCAGCCCAGCACTTCCTAAAATTAAAGAAGTCGAGATCTATGTGGGTGTCATCAGTGAGGGATTCATGAGAGAGGTGAAACTTGGCCTAGAGCGTTGACAGTGGAAAAAGCAAGGGGTAAGTCAGTGCACAAGTTGTGTCCCAGCTTGGGACACTGTGGACAATCTAAGTTTTTGTGGAATAGTTTGCCTGTATTCATAAATATATATCACTTAAATTAGGAAGCACAGTTTTAGCTTTGGAGCAATCTCCCCAGGTAGTTTTATGAATTACAAATTAAATTGGAATTCTCATGTGACACAGGTTCGTTCCTATGATGGTAAAACTGCCACTTACTACAAGATCTTTCTGGATCTTGAGAGGTTACACAGAAAATGTCAGCTGAAAAGCATAAGTGAGACCTTCGGGAATTACTCCATGATCCTGTGAAGATCCCACATGTCTATTAGGATTTCCCTCATGGTGCTGCAAGGGATTTTTCAGATATATTGCTACATTTTTTAACTCAGAGCTGAGCAAAAGGAATGCTTCTTTGAAATTAACTAACTGCAGAAAAAAAAAGAAGATCAGTCAGATTTCGATGAAAAAAAGTTTTGCCAAGTTCTAAAGGTATAAAAATACAAAGTGTGGGGAAAGATACATTTGAAACTTTAAATTGGGTTTGGAAGCATTGCAAGTATAGTTACATATGGCAGGCAAACAGAGCACATGCCAAAAGAGGCAAAATGAGTGTGAGAAGGTGTGAAGTTTGATCGTGCATATGGGGAACATTAGCAAAGGGAATGAAAGGAAATATCTGTATAGAAAGTGGGCCACGTTTGTGCAGGCAAAGGAGTCTGGGTGGGAGCAATTTTGAACAGAATGAGGAACCAGACAAATCCCAGTTGGACAAACACTCTTAGATTCCATTTGAATTTTTCCCCCTTCTGAGCCTTAGAAATGGCCTAGAAACATCAACATTCTCCTTTCCACTTCATTACCAGATACTTGGGAGGGAAGGCTTCTTGTATTGTCGAGTTAAAATGCAGAAACGCCTAAGAGAGCCATGAGATAAAACTCACCATTTATTCTTGTCCTGTTTTATGTTTTAAATTCTCTTTTTCTATTAATAGTTGGCAAGTGTGTTAATGGAGAATAAAACAAAAATGCAATAAAAGTGTCCCTGTATGTTTAATGGGTGACTGAGGAATTTTCTTTGAATATAGTGTGTATTTTATTGCTATTCTGAAAAAGAAGAAAGAACATTCCTTATATCTTGTTTCAAACTGTCCTAGGTTCAGAAGTGATTTTTAGTATGCGTTTGAATGGGACAAAAGTATTTCACAGATTTCCAGTGTTATCCTCTTTTGTAAAAAGTGAAAGCTCATCTAGTAACTAAGTTTTAATGTAATATGAAATGTACGGAACTGGATTAATCTTGCATGACAAGTTGCAGCAAACTATAGCCATTTAAGACAACAAACATTTATTATCTCACAGCTTCTGTGGGACAGGCTTCCTGGAGTAGCTTGGTCTGCTCCCGTGGCTCATGGTTTCCCACAAGGCTACCATGAAGATGTCTACCATGGATTCAGTCATGTCAAGAAATGAACACTAGGAAAGATGTACTCCAAGCTTGTTCATGTAGCTGCTGGGAAATTCTGGCTCAGGTTTTTGTCATAGCCTTTCTGTGACACTACTCATAATATAGCAGTTAGGGCTCACTCTAGAACAAAAGACAAACAAAAGGAAGAGAGAGAGAGAGAGACAGAAAGATGAAACTCGGTATTTTTGTGTCTCGGGCTGTGTTATGGCTTGTATAGCGATGTCTCCTCAAAGCTTAACTTGTGCTTGTAGGTGGGGCTTCCTGTAGGTGGTGGCTGGATCTAGAGTGTGCAAATATGGACTATAGTGTGACAATTGGCTGTTTTAGTATGATTTGGGGTGTGGTTGAATGTATTTATTAAAGGCAGAAAACCTACTCTGGGTGTGAGTGGCACCAACCAATAGGATTGCAGCCTGGATGGAATAAAAGAGAAACTTGAAGGCTCGCTGCTGCTGCTGCTGCTGCTGCTGCGGCTGCTGCTGCTGCTGCTGCTGCTGCTGCTGCGGCTGCTGCTGCTGCTGCTGCTGCTGCTGCTGCTGCGGCTGCTGCTGCTGCTGCGGCGGCTGCTGCTGCTGCTGCTGCGGCTGCTGCTGCGGCTGCTGCTGCTGCGGCTGCTGCTGCGGCTGCTGCGGCTGCTGCTGCCGCTGCCACCTTTATTCTGCCTGCCTGTCATAGATTATTTTTCTCCATGGTCCTCTGCCATAGAACCAGGAATTGCAGACTGAAATCTTCAAAACTTGAACCTGCGAGTGTCGGGTATTTTGCCTCACGAATCAGGAAGTAATTAAGACGACCTCCAAAGTGACATGAACCACTTTTGTCATACTCTCTTTGTTAGAAATTGGTCATTAGGTGCAGCATACTCTTAAGAAAAGATGCAAATACACAAAGGTAGGTGCATTGAGGCTATTTTCAAAACTGCCATCCAAACTTACAAAGAGTAGTTTGTCGCTAAGCAGAAATCATGCAAATTTCATTTAAAGTATTCAACATGTAAATTCTAAAGATATACATTGCATATATTATTTCCCTGAAATATTCATTTACCATACTTGATTCGTTATTCAGCTAGTAACCTAATAACCAAGCTAAATGTGACATTGTGTCTGTCATATTTTAAAAAGAAAAAATTTGATAGTTAAAAAAGGAAGTAAAGCTTATGGTGGGAGGTTGTAATTTGGGTATTGGAATGGGAAAAATCAGAATTAAGTCGTGTCATATACTGCTACAAATTCTCGGTATTGAATGTGATCATGATGTGTATATAAAATGTACCGATAAAGTCAATTTGTTAAAAAAGAAAAGAGATAGCTAGAATCAATTGTGGAACTATACAAAGTTAAAGTACCTTACCTGATAGCATAAAGGAAATTAGTTTGCTTTAGAGAAAAGGCCTCTTGAAATTTCTCTAATAATTAAACTCCTGAATTTAATATCCAAACTTCAAGGGTCCACCACAGGCCATTTTAGTTTCCATGACATCTACTGCTCCTAGTCCTGTCACATCCGGGCTTGTAAGGCTCATCTCAGCCAAAAAAAAAGAAAAAACCTTAATGTATGCCTCATTCCTAAGTCTCATATTCAAGGATTCCATATATCCTTACTCAAATAATCTATATATTGTACAATCTTTAATCTAATTCTGAGTTATATTTCATTTATTCAAAGTTGCCAGACTTACCATCTGCAGAGATTCTTGTTATTCTGGCATCCCAAATGTAATGGAAAGCTGGACTCTAAAGAATTATAAATAATGATACGGTCTTCCCCATTATTCACAAAAAAAGACTGTTCATAGTGTTCAATAGTTTTATGTGCTTGGTGCTCACTCATTGTCCAAATACACTTATAGCACCCTAGACCAAATGCTCCACTCCATTTCCTCTGGTTGTTCTCCTCCCTGATCAGTTATCTGCATAGCCTTTACCTTCCCCCATGTATCCCCAGACACCCAGGAGGCTTTTGACTCAGGAAGGGTGCATCACAATCTAAGGCTTGACATATTCAAGACCCCACTTTAGTTGGAGGAAACTTCCTATATCTGTATCTATATAAAATTATTATTAATTAAAATATGTGCTTTATCATATTTCCTAACTTCTCCCTAGTGTCATTTTCCTTTCCAGGACTTCATGCATGACTTCACATTATATTTCATCATACTGTTTCCAGGACTACATTTTTATATTTGACTTTATTGGTACATTTCATATATATTATGAGCACATGCAACACTGAGAATTTGTACCTATATATGACACATGTGGATCCTCATTTCCCCCCTTTCCCTTATCCTCCTTACAATTCCCTACCCCTAATTAAATAAGCTTTGTTTCCTTTTTTATCACTATCCAATTTTTTTCTTTCCCATCTTTACTTTCCCCTACCCACACTTTCCCTTTTTCATTTGCATATTTTCTTATTTCACATCACCTATCACACATTTTGGCATTCATTTACAACTTCAGTTTTTCATACCAGAGAAAGATACAGTATTTACAGATCTGTGTTCTATTTATTTCACTTGTATGTCCTCAAGGTATGTCTATTTAAGTGTAAATGACTCAAATTTATTATTCTTTATGGCTGAGTAATATGCCATTGTATTTAATTTTTTAAAAAAACACACATCTTCTTTATCCAGTTTCCCATTGTTGGGCATTTGGGCTGTTTCCAAGATTTAGCTGTCATAAACTGAACCTGTATGAACATGGATGCCCATATGTTATTATGGTATGATTTAATTTTTTCATGTATATACTTAGCAGGGTCAAATGGGACATCAAGTCCCATTTTTATAAGGAATCTCCACACTGATTTCCATAAAGGTTGCACCAGTCTACATTTCCATGAGCAGTAGAGAAGGGTTCCTTTCTCCCCCATAGCCCCACCAGCATTTGTTGTTGGTTGGTTTCATGATGCTAGCCATTCTTTAAGGAGTGAGATGGAATCTCAGTGTTGTTTTCACCTGCATCTCTCAAGTGTTCACTGATGTTGAACATTTCTTTGTATGCTTCTTAGCTGCCTTTACTTCTTTTTTTAATTGAATTCTTTACTGGTACATTTTATATACAGCTCACAATCACACTCAACATTGGGGAATTTGTTCCAGTGTATGACAAAAGTTAATTCCCTTCTGTGCATTTCAGATGCCCATTTTTTAATTGGGCCTTTAAATTTGGAGGGGCTGATGCTTTGGGGTTTTTTATTTTTTGTTTGTTTGTTTTGTTTTGTTTGAGACAGGGTCTCACAATTCTTATTGTCCCTGAGCTCACTATGTAACCCAGTCAAACCTCGAACTCAACAATCCTCCTGCCTCTGGCTCCCAAGTGCTGGGATGACAGGCATGAGCTTCCATGCCCAGCAGTGTTGATGTTTTTAAATTCTTTATATAATCTAGATAGTAGTCCTTTGAGAAACAGCTGGTAAAAATTATTTCCCATATTGTAGGTTGTCTTTTTGCTCCATTGGAGGTGGTTTCTCTTGCTGTGCAAAAGCTTTTTAGCAAGATAAGATCCCAAATACTGATTCTTCCTGCTAGTTTCTATGCTCCTGAAGTTTTGTTCATAAAGTCTTTCCCTATGCCAATGTCTTCAAGAGTTCTACCCAACCTATTTTCCAGCAGCTTTAGTGTTTCTGCTTTAATATTTGGGTACCTAATGCACTTTTATTTTAGTTTGGTGCATGGAGAAAGAGAAAACTCTAGCTTTAATCTTTCGCAAGTTGAAGCCCAGTTTTTCCAGCACCATTTGTTAAAGAGCTTGTCTTTCTTGCATTGAGGGTATTTGGCTACTTTGTCAAAGATGAGGTGGTTTAGTACATCTGGGGTTGTTTTTGGATCTTCTAGTCTGCTCCACTTACCCTCAGGTCTGTTTCTTTGTCAGGGATCCTTTTACTGTGAGATCTTCATAAACTTTGTGGGTTTTTTTTGAGACAGGGTCTCTCTTTGTAGTTCAGTCTGGCCCTGATCTCACTATGTAGCCCAGGCAAGCCTCGAACTCTGCCTCCTGAGTTATGGGATTACAGGCATGAGCCACCACACCTGGCTTTGTGGTATGTGGTACTGATTGCTGGTATTGTTGTATGTGGTTATTGGGGATTGAACCAGGGACCTTGTGCTTGCTAGGCAGGTTTCGGAACCACTGAGCTAAATCGCCTACCCAGACTTTGCATTTTTAATAAGTTTGATAGTTCTGAGGTTTTGGTGATTGGCATTTTATACAATCTTCCCCACTGTGAGTTTGCCTGGGATTTTCCTCCTGGCTAATTTTGAGTTTGGAGGAAGAAAACCAGGGGGGAAATGCCAAGTCAACATGGCATATTAGGGGTACAAGCTAAGAACTTACCATAAACACCTTACCATTTGGTTAATGTAGCAATTTCCATGTAGCTCACAGAAGTTACTTTATTATTCCCCTTCCCCATTTTTTTTTTTTAGTACTGGAATCAAACTTCGACCCTTATGCTTCCAAGGTAGAGCTAAATCTACTTCCACTTGAGCTAAATCCCCAGCCTCCCTATTCCATATTTTTGGAAGCAAGTATACATATATGTAAGAAGCACAATTATAATCCATTTCTTTGAAAAAGAATCTATATGACTTGGAATTCTCTGTATGATAGATGTATATATTCCTCCCATTTCTTTTCTTAGTCTGTTACTTATCTGTGTCAGTACAAATCATGGATATTTATTTATGTTTTGGATCATAATCCAATGCTATTACTTCATATAGGATTGTAAGCTTTTATAATTAGAAGTCCTTTTAGTTGCCTCTATGTCTCTTTCATACTCTGTCATTTTTTAACATTTCCTTACTTTCCAGTAATACGGCATATTTCAGGCTCATCATGTGTATCCCTGAATCAACCCTATAGTCAGCCACTTTTACAAGGAGCCCTACAGAACCGTTCACTACAGAATGGTATCAAAGATCACTCTCTAGGGCCAGAAATTTAGGTCAAAGGTTCCTGAGCCCACCTAGCAAGCACAAGGTCCCTGGATCAATCACCAGGAACTACATAGAACAATACTGGGAGTGGTGACTCACACCCACCAGCAATCAGTACCACATACCACAGTGCCAGGCATCATGGCTCTCGCCTGTAATCCCAGCACTTGGGAGGATTGCTGAGTTCGAGGCTTGCCTGGGGTACACAGTGAACTCAGGGCCAGTTTGAACTACAAAATGAGACCCTGTCTCCAAAAAAAGAAAAAAACAATAATCACTATCTGAGAACTGGAGAACACTACAAGAAATGTAATTAGCTACCCCCAAAAAGACAAGTGCCACATAGTCTTTTATGTGCCCCAAAGCAGTCAGTCCTTCTGAATGAAAGTGAGACAGATAGAAGGACAATTGGTAACAAGTCCCAAAACATAGAAAGACAAATGGAATGAACTCATTTCCTTCTCACATAGCTTATAGTAATTTATTGTACATTTTATAAAGAACTGGAAGATAGCATCTCCAAACATAAAGAAATGAAAGGAGACAGAAATGCCCCTGACCCTTATTTTATCAGTACATGGTGGATAAGTGTGACAAAATTCCTATTATGTCCTAAATATATGTACAGTGATTATGTATTAATTTAGAAAAATTAAAAGAGAAATGTGTGAAGACTAACACAACCTGAGGAGGGCAAGGAGTTAATACAAAGAAAAACTACTTCCAGGGGCTGCTGGTGTACTTGTTGCTATGAGCTATTGCTGCTTCGGAGCCTCCCAGGGAGCATAGCTAGCTGAGAAACATGTGTGTTTGCTGATGCATGCCTATGTGCCACTCATAATTATCTACCCATATATCCATCACCAGAAACAGAAGCTCATCCCTACATCTCCAATTTAATCAAAGCCCTGTGGATCCTTCCAGCTTTCTCCCTTTGTTTCTGTGAGATAGAATGAAACCATCAGACAAATTTAATATATATCATTTGAACAAAGAATGCCTCACAGATTGGGCAGCACTGTATGTTGAAAGGGATTCAGAAGCCTCTGCTATCCAGTGTGGACAGAGGGGTATCACAGGCTGAGCACAGATGCAAAGGGACTTCCTGACAGATCACTGCTGCTGTTTTGGACCCAATCTGGTCAGCTGGCTGCGAGTGATTGGCTGAAGCTGAGCTACTTGTGATTGGCTGATGGCCATGGGGTACAATATATATATTCTGAATGAGACTGTAGCTTGTTGTGCAGAAGCTCAAGGTTCAGAGAGTGCTGCAAGCCACTGGCTGCTTGTCTGTGTAACACAACAAGTGTCCATGCTTCCCCCAGAGTTTCATGTACCTCTAACACCTCTCCCCATTTGCTTATTTATTTCATCTCAGTGGATGTCTATAGAAGCTTCAGAATTATGAAGCTCACACCTCAGCCAGAGTACAGCGCCTGTGTACAATTACACACTTTAATTTGTCATTAGTCTTGATTTTTTAAATTTTTATCTTTATTGGTCCATTTATATATACATCATATCATGATCATACTCAATATTGGGAATTTGTACCATAGTCTTGATTTTTAGTCAGGTCCAAAATTACCTAAATCAGCATCTCCTAATCCACATCTTTTTTCAGTGGGGTTATTTCATACATTTATAATTAGATTTTAATTTTTCTCACATTCATTTATTTATGCTATAAAATTCTACTTCACAAAGGTAGAGTGCCATATATCAATAGCTCCAGTCTTCTGAGCAAGTTTGTGGCTTTAAAAAATATTCTGCTTAATCTAACTAATTTGTCACCATCTTCACACCTGCCTTTTCTTCCTTCCAGAAATGTCTGAATTAATGGCTACTGAGTATGTGGATATAAAAATAATCAAGGATCATATAAAGTAATAGAGTAAGAAAATGTTTCATCAACAAATTCTCATAACATGAATGACTCAGCATGTCTTGGTTTCTGAAATTCAAGATCATTCCTTTATAAGGTTCTATAATAATCTTGAGTAGATATTTGTTTTTCATTGTGAGTTACCCTCTCTTGAGCATAGTCACAATTTTCAGTATTCACCAACATTTCTTCAGAGCACTTAATAAGAGCTAACTTATCAGCTGAAAAACATGTACCTAGTAGAGTTTATTTGTAATTTTACCTTTAAAAGTATCATGAGTATTTAAGTTAATTTATAATTTCTAGCCAACCAGCAATGATATTTTTAAGGACAAGTCAATCAGTTATTTTTAATTATTCCTTCATTTCTACCATTTCTATAGTAGGACTGTTCATACACAAAAATGTAGGCAGAATTCAGGTTTTTCTGTAATGTTGGTCCCATGATATATCCTTAATATACTGAAATAAATTTGGCACCGTTTCTCGATTTCTAATCCACTAGTTTCATGTTTGAGAGGTTTCCAAGGTCATCATTATTCGAGATAAGTGAGCGCCTAAGTCTGAAATAACTAGCAGATAGGAGCAGCTGTATGACTGAGCAGGGTCCAAAGGCCACTGTTCTTCATTTCAAGGAGCAGCAGGACTTCACCCCTGCAGCATCCCCTGCACCACAAAATACGCATCATCTGTCTTTAGGTGAAAGCGCTGAATCACAAAGTCAGCACTACAGGCCTTTGTGAGCCCTGAGGAGAAACTCATCAGTATTTTCCAAACACCTCCCACTCTGCTTGTGCTCCTTTGTGATAGATTCACAAGCTTATTAGGTTCTCTGTTCTGAATTATCTCCCTGTCTTCATCTTTGACCTATTAATATTTCAAAATGCATTAAGGTTACAATTAGACCCCTCTCGGCCATCTTTTTATGCTGAGCAGGCATTTGGCACTTTCTTAGAAACATAACAATATTTTTTCTTTTCCAGTGCTGTGTGATAAGGTTTTCACCTTATATGGGTGAGTTTAAATATCTGCATGGTGTCATACAACTTCAGAAGAAGTTGACAGAGTAGAGAAGGAAACCCAAGGGCAGGAAATTTCAAATTATGAGATCTTTGATGTTTCAGAATAATGGCATTTAAAATGTGGTTAAATAAAACAATTTTTTAATATTTGAAAAACTAAAGGGGATATTTTGATCTTTCAATTTCCTGCTACACCCACAGAATTTCATTTTTGATGTTTATATCTGAATGATAGAAGCCATCTTTATGCATATATTTTAATGTGAATAGTATATTTTAATACTTTAATTGTTCCATGGCCATTCAAATGTACATATGTACATATGTGTACATATGTACATTTGAATGTACATATGTACATTCAAATGTACATATGTACACATATATATGTAAACACACACATATACACCCACAGATATATAATTTTGTGGAAAAAGACATTCATATTAACTTCAAAGTTATTTCTAAATTGTTCCAAACTTGTTCACTAGTCATGTAATAATTTCCCTCATAAAACATTTTTTATATCTGTGCATTAGTCCTATGTAGCAGAAGCTAATATTAGCTTCCAACCAAAAATGCAGTTATTAATTATATGGATTTTCCTTGATGGATTAGTGCTCACTCTAAAGAATGAGACATTGTTGAAAAGATTGACTTCACTGATTAAGCGGAGCCCCAAAAGCATGATTCAAAAAGTTATCTAGTCCCCCACCTTCAAATGCAAGCATGCTGCTGGGTAATCTGATTACTTGACAAGCTGCAGCCCAGCCAAGTTCTTGATGAACTGCGGACCACTGCACCGTCTTCAGGGACAGAGGACAGAGGCTGGAATAGAGGTGCCTGTGAAATGTGAAGGGGGCCAACCACACAGGACACGCATGTCAGGAACTGCGGACAACTTACTCACTTGGACTTACTTACTGGGCTTACTTATTCAGATTTAAGGATGTCTGCCCTGCTTTGTGGGATCAACTACTGGGATTATTGTGGACATCTGCCCCACCCTTTGGGATCTTAAACTACAAGTATTATTGCACTGGGATTATTGGCCTTAAGACTTATTTGCTTGGATTTATTTACTAGGACTTGCTTGGATTTAAGGATATCTGCCCTACTCTATGGGATCTTCAACTACAGGAATTATTGTGGATAACCAACCTGTTCTATGCATGCAGGATTATGGGTGCAAAGGCATATAACAAATAAAGGCTTGGTGAACTTGGGGTATTGGGGCTGCCTTCTGCTGCTGCTGCTCAAAGTAGCAAAAGTTGAGCCCAGGCTCAGCCCTCTTCTCGAGATTCCAGCTTTGTTGTTTGTTATCTGTTAATCCTTTTGCTGTGGGACTCATGGGGAATTAGAGCTTGCCATGAGGATTGTGGCTGAATCCTCTTAACCTGTCTCCTACAACAGGGACTTCAAAAGCCCTAAATACATGTCCCTGGCAGTTTAGGGTGTGGATTTGTTTTGTGAGAGTCACAGGGGAAATGTAAAGGGAAACATGGTACCTGCTTGATTAGAAAAGTAAGGGTACCTTGGTTACTGCCCTCAGAGAGCTGCTTCTGTATCACAACATGCTAATTATACCGTTGTATGTTAATATAAGAAAACATTTGATAGATTTTTGAAAATCAAAAAGTGAAAAGTATTATTGTAAATGCTACAAGAATATTTTTGTAAGAAATGAAACAAAGTATCATAATAAAATAAAATGTGAATAACAATACTTAATACACTGTGAATCATTATTTTCAAAGCAGTGAGAGTATAAAACAGAGATTTTTACAAAGAAAAAAAACAATAACATAAAACTTTCTTTTCAACAAAGAAAAATAAGCTAGTGATATAAATTAATCAAATTAGCATATATATTAAAATACACTACCCCAAATTATCTGTCCCACTATCACAAAAACATTACAGGAATCTTTCTGCAAGTTTCTTAATTGCCTAGCTTAAAGGAAGACAATTTGATTCTTTTTTTTTTTTTTTTTTTTTTTTTTTTTTTTTTTTTTTGAGACAGGGTCTCACTTTGTAGTTCAGGCTGGCTCTGCGCTCACTATGTAGTCCAGGCAAGCCTCGAACTCAGCAATCCTCCTGTCTCTGTCTCCCGAGTGCTGGGATGACAGGCATGAGCCACCACACCCGGCACTGTGGTATGTGGTATTGATTGTTGGTGGGCGTGAGTTCCATGCCCAGCATTGTATATGGTTACTGGGGATCGAACTCAGGACCTTGCGCTTGCGAGGCTGGTGCCAGAACCACTGAGCTAATCCTCCAGCCCGACAATTTGATTCTTACATATCACTATGCATTCAGTGTCTTCTGATAACATTTCTCTGGTTAAATCATCTAAGGAATAATTATACAGTATTTGTAAAGAAAATCCATCCTCACACAGATATATATATATATATATATATATATATATATATATATATATATATAATGAATATTTTCCAAGCCAATCAGTCACTGATACTACAGTAAAACTCAATTAATAGCAGTTTCTACAGATTACACAGATCTTCAAGATTTTAAATTGTTTTTAATTACATACTA
The DNA here is from genome assembly GCA_004025085.1 of Thryonomys swinderianus. Lineage (NCBI taxonomy): Eukaryota > Metazoa > Chordata > Mammalia > Rodentia > Thryonomyidae > Thryonomys > Thryonomys swinderianus. Next base: position 13,787 of record PVIC010001928.1, read on the forward strand.
TCAGTCACTTTCATTAATATCATTGCCATATCATCAGTAAATTTCTTTTGCCACCTCATTATTTAAAGTTAGAACAATTACATTTCATTAGACCCAGTAAATTTGAAAGTTTCCATACTACCAATTTTGTCCTACAACTTCTAGAATTATTATATCATCATATATAGTTACTTGTATTTACTTTTAATTGTTGTTTTGTTTTGTTTTGTTTTGAGACAGGGCCTCGCTTTGTAGTTCAGGCTGGCCCTGAGCTCACTACGTAGCCCAGGCAAGCCTCAAACTCAGCAATCCTCCTGCCTCTGCCTCCCGAGTGCGGGGATGACAGGCCTGAGCCACTACGTGGTGTGTGGTATTGATGGCTGGTGGGCGGAGTCACCATGCCCAGCATTGTCTGTGGTTACGGGGATCAAACTCAGGACCTTGCGCTTGTGAGGCAGGTGCTGGAACCACTGAGCTAAATCTCCGGCCCTATGTGTGTTTATTAATAGAGTATACAAAGTGATCATGGAAAGTATCTATTCACCTTGTCCCTAGTAAATATTTTGTTTATTAAAAATGAAGACTATAAAGATACAGCATGGACAACATGAAACTACTTTCTCAGATGTAGCTGAAAGAATTTTCAATGCCACTGCAATTCCCCGCTGGAAAAGTTTTGTGGCGATGTTTCCTAGCGCCGTGTCTGTCATATTTTTAAACACAGAAAATGTGATCAGTAAGGGGCCCACGAGCCTTCAAATGACGTGAGGCTCACAGGTCATCTCAGGGTCACTGTCCCCAGAATCTGCGGCTCCGTCTAGCACACACCTGGGACCACTCCGCTCACCTCTGCAGATCGTACATGAATTTCTGCAATGACATTTTCATAACATGCCTCCTTGCATGCATGTGGTCCAAAGTGAAATTCTTTCTTTTTCATAAGACAGAATATGCAGATACATACTTTTAGAAAACTTTATGCTGTGCTTTACTTTCTTCCATATTCTCTGAAGAGACGCTTACCTATCAAGTAATAGAATACCAGCGTCTTGATAGTAGTTTTTCAAGATGTGAAAGAAATCTGAGAATATTTCAATGAGTACAGGTACATGTCTTCTAAATAATGTCATTAAAAATCAAGACGGTCCTTCCTAGTCATATTTCATTTCAGTTCACATGCTACATTGATGAGAAAACTTGATTTTCCTGCAACTATGGAAGAAAACAGAATAGTTGTTGATTAGTTTATCAGTATGCTCTTTACACAATCTTCATTTTGCTCAAACAATCCAGTTCTTGGGGTTCTCAAAATAGATTTTCCTGACACCAGTGAAAAGCAAAGGAAGAGTTTTCCTTCCCTTTAATTCATATTTGGAAAGAATGCTTACTCAGCTACACTCAAGAACAAACCTGTCTATCAAATTAGAACAAGAAGGAAAGACCACCCACTCAACTGCTAACTGCCGAATTAAGCTAATTTATACAATGTAACCGTAAGTGTCTTCAACTGCCACTCTTGCTTCTATCCACTGTGCGTTCTCTTCGGGGTACATAACTTTATTTCCCTTTACCCTTGATATGCTCTTGAAGTATATTCTTTTTTTCTATACTCTGTGAACTTACAAAGTTGCTATTCCATGGATCGCTACTTTCCCATCTTTCATATGACAAGATAAAGTCTAGTACCTTTTAACAAATTATGACTGAGTTCTTGCTACATGCCTGGTGTTACATGTGGTACCAACGCTGGTACTCCCACTCGGTAATTTTTCTGTGGACTACACTTCTGACTAAGATAGTTCAAAACAGACGCAGACAATAGCCACATCTGAAATTAGTAACATGTTGAGTATTGGCCTATTTATTAACGTGGCAGAAAATCCAAAGGAAAATGATGTCTGCCTGGTTTTCACTTTTGCTATATAGCCCATGTTAGTTGTTTAAAAATCACATGTCCATCCAATAAAGTTGTGCCCTTGGTCAAGAAAACCTTAATGAGGCAGCAGAGGCTCTCCTCACTTTCTATAATTGAAGATATTACATCTCTAATAGCAATTAAAGTGCTTCTCATCAGGACTATTCATAATCTGAAAGGAGTGTTCTCTCTTTACTGTGCTAAAAGATTGCTTATAGTAAGATTGTAAGGATTTCAGCTTTAATGGACAGAAATTTTAGCTAATTAAATATTTCTACCATCCAAAACAGCAAAGTTTCTGCCACTTTTTCAGATTCCAGCTAAGTCTTTTAACTTCACTCTCCCTGCATCCAGAAGGAATTAAGCTTGAGTGCTGTGTGCTAGAGAGCAACAGCTGGAGTTCTATCTGAGAAAAATCAAGGCCCAGAAAGGTAACTAAGTCCTCTCTTCTGATGTAGCTCATGTGATAAAGGTGTATATTGTGTTAAAAACTAGGAGGAGGAGGAGGAGGAGGAAGAAATAAAGTTCACAGTGTCTAGGTTCTCCTCTGTCTCTCTATTCTATGATTTCTTTACTGGGAGATGTATCCTGCTTCATTCAAAATGCAGAAAAGTATACATTTCAGATGAAGCTCTAATCGATGTATCTTATAAAAAGTAGACAATGTATATGAAAGAAGATCAATGCTGTTCTCAAAGTAACTTGTAAAGAACATGTGATCTAAGAATTTGAAATAAAATTGAATCAATTAACATCTTTCTCTTTTACAGATAATCTACCTACACAAGAAGATTGCTAGCACTGAATAGTCATATTTTCACTGTAAAAATTATACATGTGCCTGGGAGGAGTAAACGAAACCTGTGAGTGAGTCTGAGAGCTTCCTACAAGGCCTGAGATTTCCATCTCTAATCATTTTGTTGGAGCCTTTCACCTAAATTTTAAAAGCTAAGAGCATTGCCTTAAGGGCAGAGCTAACAGTATCATACATAGTGGCTGAATCTCACTTTTCAATAATGTGGAGTGTCCTAAAAAGAAACACATTTACAAGCTTTAGCTCTATGATGTGCGCCAGGATTCGGACAACCATATGTTCATTTCTCAGGGCTACCCAGATTATGTCAGGTATAATGCACTTCCAAAGTCCTGTTTTCAAAAAAACTCATATGAATAGTGGAGAGATGAATAGCTTAAGAATAAAGTACAAAGAATGTATACAGAAGCATAGTTCTAGGAAATGTCTTGGTTATTTTCTATACTTAAAATGTCTGGAATCATCTCCTTCCAAGAACCACTGACCTTATACCTACCTTTTCACGGGGCCAGAACAGCCCCTGTCTCAGGCCACTGGCACCCAGCCCTGAGCTAGTATTTCAGTGGAAGAATATTCAGAGAAGAGGATGGGAGGAACACTGCGTCACAGGTGTTTTCTCAGGTCATGAATTTAGACCCCATATGCCAGTTTCTTCAGAGATAATATCTGGCAGATTTTCTTAGGTTTTTGTTTTGTTGAGACAGTCTCGCTTTGTAGATATCCGGTAGATATCTGAGTCCACCTTTAATAACCAGGCTCTCTTTCAATAGTGTAAAACAGACAGGCTAGCACAGATTCTTTTGTGTGTGTGTGACTTACATAAATAATTCTCAAAAGGAAAATTAAAATAATAAAAGAGAAGACTATGTTTGACATAATATCTTCCTGGCTGTCCAGATAAGACTGTTCCAGTTGACCCTCATACAAGAACTAGTTTTCCAATAAGCACAGAGTTGATACTGAATAGAGAGAAGGAAATATAAGAATTACAAAGCCAGTGTTATAAGTAAACATAAAGCTTTGGTCTAAAATAGCCTGCAATAAAAGAACAGGCAAGTAAATGAGAAAATAGCAATTTAGTGAAACATCATCCCTACACTTAAAACAATTATAAAGAATAGGGATTGATATGATATTTAGATGAATAGTACACTGAAATGGAGACACATTAAGTAAATAATGTTTACATATGAAGAGTGATTGAAAGAGAATTCAGATTAAAACAATTAGATTAAGATACTTTCGGACTTAATTTGATTAGCCTATATTAGATTGGATTGTACGGGATTAGATTAGACACAGTAGTTCCATTCTACACCAAACCTCTGATGAATTAAAGCAACTTATCAAAATTCATTGTGCTAGATTTCAGAAATGCAAGGAAAAAGCAAGCAAAAGTCATTCTCATTCCACTCAGGAGTCTCTGTAAGTAAAAACAAAATTATGAATAAACAGGCAGTTGCATGTGTGCTAGAAAGAACAGTGACAGAAACAGATGTTTCTAAAGAGTTAAGAGAAGTACACACAAGCAGCCCCTTAAAATACTCCACAAAGTAATAAGAAAGGACATGCTTAGAGGAAGGACGTATGAAGATTTCAAAGTCAGGATGCCACAATGAAGTTTTCATTGTAAACGGGAATTATTCAGGATGAGAAATGGCCGGTACACGCTGCAGGGCTGGGTGGGAAGCCCAGGCAGATGCATGCTGGGAGCTCAGGCCTCGAGGCCCTTGCCCGGAGCAGCAACACACACTGGAAAGGTCGTTCTGACATGCGACAGAAAATGGCTTGGACACTTGCAGTAATTCCAGAGAGAACCATGGAAACACGAATAGACATGCGGACAGAATAAAGGACCCAGAGATTGTGGCCTGTTGGGTGAACAAGACTTGATAGGAGACCAAATTTCAGGATCACAGAGAGGAAGAAACCCAGTGTGGTCATGGCTCCGTCAGTTCGATTCCTCCCCATGAGGGGTCCAGGAAAAGAGCCAGAAAGGAAGGGGGGGTGCGGTACAGGTGTGTTCTGTGTATATAAGGTTTGTCAGGGGCTGGGAGAGCTACTCAGAGATGGTATATTGTGGAGGAATAGCAGGGCTGGAAATGCAGATCTCTGAGTGGTCAGCATAAAAAGGACACAAAGTAATAAGAAAGGACAAGCTCTCCCAAGAACGCGAGGTGGTGGTAGAAAGGATTTGAGCCCATCATGACTAACTCCATCAGTCAAAGAGAGTAGAGAAAGACATGTCCCCAGGAGACTGAAAAGGAACATCCAGAGGAGGGAGAGAAAGAGAAGAGGAAGAAGAGGAGAAGGAGAGACAAGACAGAAATGAAGACAGAGGCGAGAGAAACGGGGAGGACCTGGAAGTGAAATAGAGAAGCTCAACGTGTTTGGGTGGAAAATAGAGTCAAGTGTTGCAGAAAAGATACTGCAAAATGTCCCCTGGCTTAAGGACAAAGAAGAAACAAAGACAGTCACCAAACATTCAATCAAATAATGCACAGGACCACCAGTCGAATGCCCAATAAGAGGCTAAAAGTGACAGGAGATGATAAGCAGATAGGGATAAATTTTATCCCCTGAACTTGGATTTGAAAAGAAAAACAATGCATCTAGATAAAAGAGCAATGGGAAAACAGAAGCAGTAAGAGAGTGAACTAACCAGATTTACTTGTCAGTTTTAAAATGGATGCAAGTCTTTTAGGGACCAGCGGCAGAAGATTATGGCGTAGATCTAACATGGCCCTCAAAGTCTCATGTCCTCTGAGGAGTTCGGTAGCTGAATGTGCTGTTCGGAGGTGGGGAGGGCTTGCTGGGACGTGAGGGGGTTCTTTTCCCTGCCTCCTCCCCCGTCCTCCTTCTCCTCCCTGTCTCCGTCTCTCTCCCCCGACCCTCCGTACCCCACCTGCCTGTTGCCAAAGATTGAATACATTTCCCTCCCCCACGCCCGTAGTGGGTGGAGTGCCCCATGCATACTGGAAGCACCACGGGTTTAGAGGGACACTTTTTCCACCTGCAGCTGCAAGGACCCTCCTGCACCCCCAATCAGCGAGGAGTCCAGGCTTTCACCACTCCCTGCTATAGAGGAGGCCACTTCCCAGAGATGCAGGGACCTCGGTAGATTTGTCATGAGCGGCTCCTCGCCCTCCCAATGAGCCGGGGATCAGTGGGAACCTTCTAGGGAGATAGGGTGCAGGCACCTGCAAGAAAGACTTAAAAACAGCTATCAAAAATGAGTTCTGAATACAGAAAGAAAATAAAAGAGCATGTATAAAGGGGGTGAGGAGGGGTGGGTAGGTAGGGATATGGGTAAAAATGAGAATTAACTTGTGTCATATACTGGTACAAATTCCCCAGTGTTATAAATGATTTTGATATGTATATAAATTGTACCAATAAAGAATTCAATTTATAAAAAAATGAGTTCTGAGTGTATGGTAGATATTGTGAAATAGAAAATATTCAAAGGGGAAAGGGCGTAGCAGTAGGGAAAGAAGGAAAAGAAAAAATTTGATGGTAAAAAGCGAAGCAAAGCTTATTTATATAGGGGGAAGGGGGTTGTAGGGTGGGCTGAAGAATAGGAAAAATGAGAATTAAACTGTGTCACATCCTGGTACAAATTCACGTCAAGTATGATGGTGACATTTATATAAAATGTACCAACAAAATTATTTTTAATGAGCATTTGCACATGATTTGAATAAGTGAAAGGTAGAAGGTCTCAACAATGAAATAAACTGTATAAAGAAGAGTCCCTTGGAAATTTGAGAGCCAAAGAATGTACCCAAACGGGTCTCAGTGGACAGAGTCCCCAGCAGGATGAAGGCCACAGAAGAATGTGTGAAACAACAATAAAAATGACCAGACCTGAAAATAGTACACTAAAGAGATTGACACTCTGAAATGGTAAACAGATCTAAAATTCATGTCACCCGATGGTGAACAGAAAAGTACACGAAGAAATAACATTTGAAATTTTCCCAATATGGTAAAAACTGTCAGTGTACAAATCCAAGAAGCTGGCGAAAATAAACGTGAGATTAACCCAAAGAAACACACACCACGGTCCGTCACAGCCAAACCTGTGAAAATTAAAGACAATAGCTCTGATATGACCTGTGGTCCAACTGCAGTTTTCTTCTTTATTCCTGGGCCCACAAAAAGATGAATTCAACATTTCTAGGTGTTCCAAATACATCATTCTAAAGAGATATAAAAAGAACTTTTGTCTTTGTGGCTCTATTTTGAGGTTGAACACACTCGTTTGCCAGGAAGTACAAATAAACTTTTCTCTTATATTTCACTGGATCAAATTTGATTGAATGCCCAGGGAGTACCCCATAGTGATTGGTTTTTACCTGGACTTTCAAAACTTTCAAAACCTATCTCTGTGGCAAAAGGGAGGAATTACTTGATTAGATTAAAAAATAAATCCCTTACTGGTACTCCGCTAACATAAGTCTCTTTCAGTTTTTCAGGCATCTTGGTGGCTTCTGTCAGTTAAATATCAGTCACATCCTGGCCTGCAATGACAGGCTAGGGCGAAGTTAATAAAGGCTGTCTTCAGCTCAACCTTTTCTATGTCAAGTAACATGTGAAAATTGATTGACTTTCTTGTAATTAAAATTCCTAGACTCTGGTTTCCAATATCCCTGAGGGTAAGAACCACAAGCCAAGTAGGAAGGGTGGCCTCAGACATGCCTGTCACAAAGCCAGCGTCCTTTCTCCTGCTTCTCCTCCTAGACAAACAGTGCTCACTTCAGTAGCATTTCTTTTTTTGAGACAGGGTCTCACATTGTAGTTCAGGCTGGCCCTCAGATCACTATATAGCCCAGGCAAGCCTCGAACTCAGCAATCCTATCCTGCCTCTGCCTCCCGAGTGCTAGGATTACAGGCGTGAGCCACCACGCCCGGCACTGTGGTATGTGGTACTGATTGCTGGTGGGCATGAGTCACCATGCCCAACATTGTATGTGGTTAACGGAATCGAACTCTGGACCTTGCGCTTGCGAGGCAGCATGGGAACCACTGAGCTAAATCTCCAGCCCTCATTTCAATAGCTTTTTCCCATTAAGACCACTATGCAGTGGGGTCAGTTTCCCATTAGAAAACAGGATCCTATACTTTAAAAATCATGTTTCACTGCCCCCCTCATCCTATTATAAAAAAGAGACAGAGCCTTAGAGAAAATATAACTTTTCTAATAATACATAATTCATACACTTTGATCCACACCAGTTAGAATCACTTTAAATTTAGAACTATCTTCAACGTACATCTTTTTAAATTTTCTGGTGACATCATCCCCAGACAATTTTAGATCAAAATTGTCATAAATATGTCATAGAAACTTTTAAAAATATAGCTCCTCTATTATAATGATTCTTAAGTACAAGTAATTCGAAATAAGTGTGCCTACTGAGAGAATACCCTTGTCCTTTACCAACACGTGGCAGAAGAAAATCTCTGGTTCTTATTTACCAGGATGGTTCCTAGTTAACCATCAGAAGGCCTCAAAATCAGAAATCCTGATGCAGTGTAATGAACACTCTCAGTGCATTTATGTGTAAGGAAGTTTATAATTTTTCCATGCAAATCCTTCAAGTCCATCTCTGGGACCGTTCTCTGAGAATCGTGCCTCATGTGGAAACACGCTTGGCTTCGAAGCCCCCTGACAATACTGAGTTTCTCCACAACACAATTCTTTAAAGGTAACTGTAACTGCTGTGAAATTGGACGTCCAGCCCCCAAAGGGGTTCAATTCTGAGATTCTTCTGTATTGAATCTCTTTGTTTCTTTGAACATCTTCCTCCCTATAGGCTTGACATTTTAAGCAGCTGATTGTTGACACTTTCTAGCCCTGGTACAGTTACACAGTCAGGAACCAAGAAATCCTGGAAGTTCTCCAGAGCCAATCTCAGGGCCCAGCCTCATCAAAATGTCTCCTCGCTGGGTTGATAGCAAAGGGCGTGAGCAATCTTCCCAAATCCTCACTTATTAATCACTGTATCAACTCGTGCCAACAAGGACCACGGCTTTATGAAAATATTTAATTATTAAATTAAATGCTTTATGAAGTGTGCAGAAAAACAGCATCGCTTAGAGTTGTATTATGACAGTGGAACATATAGACACTAATAAAATCTAAATTTCTCTGCCAGGACTTAAAATGTGTCTAGATATATCTTGAATTATAGATTCCGATCCTATCTAGGGAGCAATTTAACAGAGCTTTGTGGAATGCTGTGGAGCTCACTGCTAAAATATTTAACCTGAATTCAGGATGTCACACTATCTAGATTTCCAGTAGCCGTGCTTAATGTGCCTAGAAAGCAATACAGCTTCCGCAGCAGCCCGACTGTTATAATTGATAAGAGGGAAGGTTCATAAATTCAGGAAATATTATCCACTATGGAAAAAGCAGCCAGCTCCTGACTAACATGAGAGTGTTTTGGGGAACTGGAGAGTCAGCAATTATTTATTGAACACTTACTTGTGAACACAATATTTCTAACACCCCAGATACACATATAATGTAGCAAACACACTTACCCTTAAGAAATTTATATCCTCATATCTGTGGGGAAAGGAGCCGCACATACACAGAGAATGAATAAATGGCTTGTTCTGTTCAGACTAATAAAAGATATTCTTAAAGCAAGAGAATTTGATACAGATGGGTGCTTGGGAAGCATCCCGCTGAGGGGCACAATCTGGGACAGCTATTTGGTAAGGCAGAAGGGACAGTTAGAACGGCAGAGGCTCAAGGGAGAACATCTCAAGAAGGACGAGTTCGAAGACATCCTCTAAACTTAGAGTCAGTTTCCTTCTCTTTACTTACTTCAGCCTTTCTGTGTGGGAAATGCTTTCAGCATAGGACAGTGGCCGGTTCCCACAGCAACCCTGAGACAGGCAGATTTCACTCCGGTTTGGCCTCTGGGAGAAGAGAAGCTAAGAGGAATGTTTGGTGACTTTCTCGAGGTTACGTGTAAATATCCAGCGGAGCCTAAATTTAAACCAAGACTCCTCACCTCAAATCTTGTGAAACACAAAAATCTTTCAAAGATGTCGAGGCAGAAGCGGGGGAAGGAAAACCTAAATCTTAGCATTTCTTGGGGCATTATTATTACTCCGGGGGAATATAAGCGTGCTCCTTTCTATTGCCGTCAAAGAGAGGAAAAGGAAGCGTCTGGGTTTTTGAAGACAGAGTTGCAGCCAAAGCGAGTTTCCTTCATTGTGCAGAGCAGCTGCGAACGCGGCCATGTCACTGCGGTCATAGCTTGTGTCTGGGCGGCTCGGATTCTCGGTGAAGCGAAAGGGAATAATAATTAAGAGGAGGCGAAAGAAACAGAGGACCCCAGAGGCCCCTGTGACATCATAGAACGAATGAAAACGAGCGGCAGCAACCAACTGGCTTCCTGCAGCGCGAGGAGCGCGGCTGATCGGCGCCTGCGCAGAAGCCCCGGGCACCCACGCTGTGTTTCCTCGCACCCAGGCTGAGAGCCACCAGGGCAGGAAGGAAAAGCCCAAATTTAAGTGAGCACATAATTAAGCAAGCAAACAAACCAACAGATAAGGGGAAGAGAATGAAAATCAGACACATGAAAAATTATCATTATTATACCAAGGTAATTCAGGGCTACTGAGGAGTGACCGTATCCTATGTTTTTGCGTTGTTATTTCTAGATCAAAATATCCTAGTTTTGCATTTTATTTTATTTTATTTTAACCTAAGATAAATGCACAGACAATGTACCTTTTCTGGCCAGTCTGTCCTCTCTGGGGTGACCTAACGTGGGTGACAATGCCACCCTTCTGGTGAGCTGTTTCTCCCGGGGCCGATGCCACCTTCACTTCCCGCTCTTGTGGCCTCTCCAGTGTGGTATCTTCCTTGGTCATAGTGAACAACCTCAGAAATAAAGAGCCATCAAGGAAGAGGAGGGTCATGTTTTTCTGTAACCTAAAGGGACAAGTGGCAGCCTATCATTTCTGAGTGACAAGTCTAGACCCCACAGGAAGAAGTTATGCAGGAGCATAAAGACCAGGATCACTGGGAAGGGACATCTTAGAGGTGAACCTAACGCAGCTCATGGGCTGTGATAAGGAGCTGGAATTTTATCTGAAGAGTGTCTGGAAAGCCTTGGGATACTTCAGTCAGACAGCTGGGAAGATTCAGCCTGGACCGGCGGAGAAGGTTGGCAACAGACACTAGAGAAATCAAGGGATCATACAAAGTATTGCAGATGCTCATATAAGTAGTAATGAAACTAAGAAGATAACAAAATGCTGTGAAATTTGAGTACTGTCTTAATGGTAGAAACTATTGTGTGTCCTGACTGTTTGGTTGTGGAGTGGGGAAAGAAAGACAGTACACTAAGAGAAACCCTGAAGTAAACAGAACAATCACCACAGAAAGATTGTCTTTGGAAAATTTCCAAGAGAAAAACCTCATATGTCTTTGCATTTTCTCTTTCTTATTGCATCTTTTCTTTCACTTTTCTGGTCATCTTCACAAATCAGTTTATATACTGATATCTGGAAAACTGTAGAATTTCCACACATTTAATATTCTGCAAGAGGAAGTCACAATGCTAAGAAGGGATATAGGGAAGGGAGGGTATAAAAAATAGTTGTCATCATTAGTTATCAATATGTGAAGTTGTCTTGTTGAGGATGTGTGTCCTAGTTCCTAATCTTCAGTAGTATATTTAATATGTCCTCCTCATTCTTATTTTTATGCAAAAATATAAATAATTTTCCTGAACAAAAGATAAAAATAAAAGAAATAAAAAGAGTTGATATCTGCAAAGTATGAGGAGTCTTGCTGAGCATTTTTAACATTTGGATTTAACAACAAAATGTTGTAGTCTATAAAATCACAGCATGGATATTAGCTCTTCCAAGGTGTGCCTGACTTAGAGCACATTGGACCTCTGATACCCCCAAAAGCCAACAGTATAAACAGGACAGTATACATCTTTTATGATTCCTCCAGATTCATCCCAGGTATTGTCTCTGTTAAATCTATTTGTAGCCAGACACCAAACAAACAAAACTCAACTAGGTCATGATTAATGCATAGCAATGAAGTTTCCCTTCTTAGGTTTTAATAATTAACCAAATTTCTCAGTGACTAAAGCAACTATGTCCTCACCAAAATGATACAATTTCACTTTGGAGCTGGCTTCCTTTCACATTATGTTTCTGATCTGTTTTTTTTAATTGAGTTCTTTATCAGTGCATTTTATATATACCTCACAATCACACTCAACAATGGGGAATTTGTACCAGTATATGATGCAAGTTAATTCTCATTGTTATCCATATCCCTAACCACCCTATAATCCCTACCCCCTATATACATATGCTTTCTTTTTTTTAAATAATATTTATTCTTTCCCCTCATTACTTTCCACTACCCCTTTCCCTTTGAATATTTCCTATTTCTAGAACTAATTTACATCTTCAGATTCTCATACCAGAGAAAAAATATGCTATTTACATATCTGTGACCTATTTATTTCTCTTATTAGTGTGTCCTCAAGGTACATCTATTTGAGTACAAATGACTCAAACTTATCATTCTTTATGGCACAGTAATACTCCATTTTATTTTTTTTTAAACCCACATGTTCTTTATCCAGTCTCCAGTTGATGGGCATTTGGGTTGTTTCCAAGACTGAGCTGTCACAAACAGCTGTTATGAATATGGGTACATATATGTCACTATGATATGATTCTTTTAGTTCTTTCATGTATATTCCTAGTAGGGGAATAACAGGGTCAAATGAGACCTCCAACCCTAGTTTTTTGAGGAATCTCTACACTGCATATAGAAGCAGTATGCATCACATTGTATCACATAAATACGTACACTTACATAAGTTAAAAATCAATTTTTAAGATGAATTTTTGTATTATTTTCTCTAGCTCTGTGAAGTATACCATTGGAATTTCAATTGGAATTGCATTGAATCTGTAAAGTAATTGTGGAAGTATAGCCATTTTGAAGATGTTGGTTCTCCCTACCCGGGAACAAGGGATGTCTTTCCACTTTCTGATTTCCTTTTCTATCTCGTTTTTCAGAGTCCTGTAGTTTTCAGAGTAGAGGTCTTTCACTTCCTTTGTTAGGTTGATTCCTACATATATCACTTTTCTGGGTGCTACTATGAAAGGGATTGACTCCCCAATTTCTCTTTCAGTGAGTCTGTTGTTTGTGTAGACAAAGGCTGTTGATTTTTTGAGCATTGACCCTGTATCCAGCAACACTACCAAATTTGGTAGTTAAGTCTAGCAGTCTTTTGGTTGAGTTTTTAAGATCCTCTAGATAGAGTATCATATCATCAGCAACAGTTTAACTTCTTCCTTTCCTATCTTTATTCCTTTTATATCTTTGTCCAGCCTGATTGCTATGGCTAATGTTTCCAGCACTATATTGAACAAGAGTGGTGACAACGGGCATCCTTGTCTCGTCCCTGATCTTAGTGTAAAAGGTTTCAGTTTTTGCCCATTAAGTATGATGCTGGCTGTTGGTTTCTCATAAATAGCTTGTATTAAATTGAGATAAAGTCCATCAGTTCCAATTCTCTGTAGGATTTTGATCATAAATGGGTGTTGGATTTTGTCAAATGCTTTGTCTGCGTCTATTGAGATAAAACCAGCCTTGCATCCCTGGGATAAATCCGACTTGATTAGGTTGTACGATTTTCTTGATAACTCTCTGTGTTCTGTTTGCCAGTATCTTATTGAGGATTTTTGTATCAATGTTCATGAGAGAGATTGGCCTGTAGTTTTCTTTTTTGGTGGGTTCTTTCCCTGTCTTTGGAATCAAGGTGATGGTTGCTTCAAGGAATGATTTGGAGAGTACTGCTTCCTTTTTTATTTCATTAAAGAGATTGAGAAGTACTGGTATTAACTCTTCTTTAAAAGTTTTGTAGAATTCAGCAGTGAAGCTGTCAAGACCAGGGCTTTTCTTTGTTGGTAGGTTTTGTATTACATTTTCAATTTCTGAGATTGATATCAGGTTGTTTAACATTTTTTTTTTGAGACAGGGTCTTGCTTTGCAGTTCAGGCTGGCCCTGAGCTCACTATGTAGCCCAGGCAGCCTGGAACTCAGAAATCCTCCTGTCTCTGCCTCCCGAGTGCTGGGATTACAGGCATGAGCCACCACGCCCAGCTGTTTAACATTTTTATATCCTCTTCATTCAGCTTTGGAAGTTCATATGTGTCTAGAAATCTATCCATTTCATCTAGATTTTCCATCTTCTTGGAGTATAGATTTTCAAAGTACGTGTTAGCAAATTTAAGCAACCATGACATGGCAGGGGTATTACAATCCCCAATTTAAAACTCTACTATAAAGCTGTTGTGATAAAAACTGCATGGTACTGGCAAAGTAACAGACCCGAGGACCAGTAGAATACATTAGAAGACCCAGAAACAACCCCAGATACACTAAGCCACCTTATCTTTGACAAAGGAGGCAAACATCCCCAATGGAAGAAAGACAGCCTCTTCAACAAATGGTGCTGGAAAAACTGGGCTTTAACTTGCCAAAAGCTAAAGCTAGACCTATCTCTTTCACCATGCACTAAACTAAACTCAAAATGGATATGAGACTTAAACATTAAAACAGCAACAATAAGCCTGCTGGAAAACAGGTTAGGTAAAACTCTTGGAGACATTGGCTTAGGCAGAAACTTTATGAATAAAACCTCTAACTAGCACAAGAACTAGCAGAATCAACAAATGGGATCTCATCCTACTGAAAAGCTTCTGCACAACAAGAGAAGTCACTGGCACTGCTAAAAGACAACCAACAACATGGGAAAAAAAATCTTTACAAGCTGTTTATCAGACAAAGGGCTATTATCTACAATATATAAAGAACTCAAACAGATCAGCCTCCCCAAGTTTAAAGACCCAATTCAAAAATGGGCATTTGAAATGAACAGACACTTCTCAGAGGCAGAAGTCAAAGCAGCCAAGAAGCATATGAAGAAATGTTCAACATCACTGGTCATTCGAGAGATGCAAATGAAAACAACACTGAAATTTCATCTCACTCCACAAAGAATGGCCACTATCACAAAATCAACTAACAATAAATGCTGGTGTGGCTGTGGGGAGAAAGGAATCCTTCTCCACTGTTGGTGGGAATGCAGACTTGTGCACATTGTGGAGATCCATGTGGAGATTTCTCAGAAAACCAGGACTAGGGGTCCCATTTGACTCTGCTATCCCCCTGCTAGGAATATACCCAAAAGAATTTTAAAAATCACATTGGAAAGACAAATGTACACCCTTGTTCATAGCAGCTCAATTCGTGATAGCTCAATCTTGGAAACAACCCAAATGCCCATCAACTGGAGACTGGATAAAAAAGTTGTGGGTTTTTTTTTTTATAAAATGGAGTATTGTTCTGTCATAAAGAATGACAAGATCAATCCACTTATGTGCAAATGGAGATACCTGGAGGATATACTAGTAAGTGAAATAAATAGATCACAGATAGGCAAATACTGGATTTTCTCTTTGATATGAACATCTGTGGATGCAAATGAGCTCTAGAAAGTATGAGTTTTTATAGAATGGGAAATTTCCATAGGAAATTTCGTGTGGGAATGTAATGAGGAGAAGGAATAAATATGATTCAGAAAGAAAATAAAAGAGTATGTATAAAGTGGGTGGGGAGGGATATGGGTAAAAATGAGAATTAACTTGTGCCATATACTGGTACAAATTCCCCAATGTTATATGTGATTGTGAGATATATAAATTGTAGCAATAAAGAATTCAATTTTTTAAAAATCAGTTTTTAAAAGCATGAAAATACATACATAAATGGACCCAGTAAAAAGGTTATTTTTAAAAGAAGAATTTCTATATTAACTGCGAGCTGTGTGTCAACTGTTTCCTGACCTAGATCCACCCAACCTGCAGCACCCCTGTTCCTCCCTGGTCACCAAGCGTTGCAGTCTGCCACGTACTCTCTGTTCTTCGGCTGGACTTAGAATCCACGTCCTTGCACCTCGCAGGTGCCTCACTTGCTGTCTTCACCTGGATTCTGTCTTTCCGCTTACACTCAGCATCCACATGGTCACCTCCATAGCCAGGCCCTACCCACCTCACAGGATTCATGAGGGGCAGCTTGCCTCCCACCAGTCCCAGGGTGACCAGAGAATCTGTGCACCTTCTGTGTTGTTCCCTGCAGCCTCTTATCTCTTGATGTGCAGGGATCTCGCACCCACCAACATCAGCTCCATCCTCACATATTGTTGTGCTTTGTAGCCCTCTCTGTAAATGGAAGGCTCTTTCAAAAGCCTATTTTATAAAACTTGCCTTATTACTTCTGTAGTTTTGATAGAGATGTTGAAATATTCCCATTCACTGGATAGTGTAGATAACCATGGTCTTCATTCCTGCAGTAAAGAGTAAAGAACTAATTCTACTATTTGCTTTAAAATCAACTCTACAGGAGATTGAAAAGTTGGGAATATATTATCCTTTACATGGTTTATAATTCTTTCTCTTTTTTTCTTGAAACAGGGTGTTGCTATGTAGCTCAGGCTGGCCTTCATCTGTGTATCCCAATCTGTCTTTGAACCTACAGTGATCCTCCTGTCTCAACCTCTTACATGCTGTGATTACAAAGCCTACAACAGTGTGTCTGCCATTAACCTGCACAATGACAAATTTGTTTAGTCCCTTTCTCACTACGAAAGAGCTCTAAGAAGTCCAAATTTTTATTCATTATAAAAGCACAAAATTTAACCTAAACACAGGCTTTCAAAATCCCATTCTACTGATTTGCTTTACTGTTTTATTTGTAAAATAGTTCAAAATAGATGAGAATATATTTGTTCTAGGTTCATTTTCAAGTCATTCCAGAAAATATCATATGTTGTGCTTCTTTGACCATTGTTCCAAGACTGCTCTGGTGACTTGGGAGAGACAAAAGGCATCTTCTAGTGAACACTGTCATTTCTCCAGGGGAAGCTCTTCCCTCCTAACAGCTATTTTAAGAGATGGAAGATGCATTACCACAGGCTGCAATTACTCTGTGAATCCCAATTTAAATTGAACTATCATCTCCCAAGGGTGTAGTCCCAGGGTCATATTTCCTTTCAAAGAGAACTAGACCATTTCTTTGACTATTAAGGCTGCTGCAAGCAATCTCAGGCAGAGTTCTCCTTCACAGTTAAGTAAATAAAATTATCTTTAAAAGTGGGCAATTTGAAATTCACAAAAACGGTAACCTGCAGTGATAAGAGCAAGTCAGCCACACACATGTACAAAAATACACTAATTGCCATCACATATTGAATAAAGACCACATTAACTCCTAGAGATCTTTAAAGCATCATATCTTTTTGGCACTGAAATAGATGCAATAGGAATACAGCTGTCACTATTAAAAATCAGATGGGCTTCTTTGAATCAATAATGCTATATCTTTATGCAGCACATTATTTACTGTATTTGCCTTCTGAAATTAATGTCCCAAGATGACTCACTGCCTTTTCCAAACAAGGATATGAACAGGTCCTAGATTTTCTGTCATTACTCACGGTCTTTGTGCCTCACAAAAACATCACCAAAATGTTTCATAAGAGCCACTTTGAAATGTGAAGATGAAAGGAGTGTGTGTGTGTGTTGTGTATGTGTGTGCACACGTGTGTACGAGGACCTGTACATGTGTAGGGGAGCACTACTCCAACTCAGCCACTTGAAGACAAAGGTGGCGTCCCTTGTAACCCACGGAGGAAGCTGGACAGTCATCCAGTGGGCTCAGAGACATCTAAAGGACCCATTACCAACTGCAGACTAAACAAATCCTCTCTCAAATATGCTAAAATGATGTTGTGATAAATAAGACAGAAATTCATTAAGTGTTTCTGAAACAAATCAAAACAGAAAAGACCACAGGATCCCTGGCTCCACACGTGTTCTAACCAACTACACTTGATATCCTCAGATCTGCTCATGCTCAGGCACAGTTTCACATCCTGCTTTGACTTGTACCTAAGTTAAATAATACATTTTTGGATACCAGATAAGTTCAAGAGGCAACAAAGCAATATGCTGAATGTTTAGATTCTTTTTTTTGCTGCAGGAGACACTTTAACTCCTCTCACGAAACTCCCTTTTGCTTCACAAACATGCTCAATAGTAATCTTGCAAACTTCTACCTGACACCTACTTTACACAGAAAAATACTGGGAAGGGTTTAATGGCCTTCTCTTTGTGAATAAAAATGGATGAACCAAACTGCACTGAAATGATTATTTTCAAATGTATAGGTTGCTCATATCAATGAAAAATAATATAGTTTTGACATAAATATTAATCAGTATTCTGATTTAAATTATTAAGTAAGAAAATAATTTAAAAATGAAGATGTATGTGACTACCGTTTGATTTAGCAAAGATAAGACAAACTCCTTTGTAAAAGGGATATGGCTACCAAGTACTGGGAGAAAATTTCCTCAGTTTTAGCTCCAATTCACAATTCAGTAGCTACGGGTAACACATACTTAGCTTTAGTCTGCATTCTTGTTTTCTCCATTCCTCTTTTAGCCTAGTCAATAAAACAACAAATTAACCCCTATCACATGAGATGATTAGGACTTGACAATTCCTGTAGTGTCAATACTTCCACCATGAAAAATTCCAAGCTCTCACTACAAAGTCCTGAGCACAGAAATGGGAAGACAGCCACAGTGGTACCGTTGTGATATATCTAGCAGTCTAACACAATTAACATGAACCTGGGAAGCAAAACTAATGGAAATAAGAGGTCATGAATTTTGAGTATCCCTAGCCTTATTTTACTATAACTAATTTGATAGTAATTTTATTCCTAATACTGCCTATTAGTAGCAGCAAATGGCAGAGCTTTGGGAAATGTAATTATGCCCATGTGAGGCAGCTCAAATACACCAATGGATTATTCTCCTAGATTATCACACCAATGGACTCTTCTCCTAGATTATCTATCACCCATCCTTTTACTTGTCACACATGTTATTTACAAGGTGACTACTTTCTTGTGTGTTTTCTCTGGAACTCCACAGAATTCAGGGTAGAATGTTTCTTCCCTGTATTACCCGTACTTATGGTGCCTACAGCATTACAGATGTTTGTCCTGAATAAGTGAAACTGAACAACTGGCCTTTTCTAGCCTGAGACCTGGGGAAAAAAGTGTTAAGTGCTGCAAACACTTAACAATCTTTGCTTCCCATTTGCGGCTCAGCTTAAGGGCTACTCATATTACTGGAAACTCAAAAAATACTAGTTAGGCAGTTTCTATATATTTCTTACATTTAGTGATATCATAAGTTGTCATGTTAAGACAGAGAGGAACCCTGAACAAATACTGAACCTTTTTATACCTATCATCCTCTGGACCCACCAGTCCACATAACTACATACAGTAGTCCCGTATGGCCTTCCAGACCTACCCTTTTGAGGACCAAAGCATTCATTCTTCCAGCTGCCTACAGCACTAGTGGTCAAAGGTTCCTGGGTAGGTCTCTCTCCAGACATCACCCTTGTCTGAAAAGTTTCTCAGTCCAGAATCACTCCCCTTCCCCAGTGCCAGCCTTAAGGCATGGCTGGTCACAGTAAACACACATAGGCATGGCCCTCTGCCTTCCATTTGAGATGCTGCACAGAGATTTCCAGGGGCAGCAACTCTAATAGTCTACTGAGGATCCAGTACAAAAGCACACAAAATTAGTGCAATGTCTTTTAACTTGTCCCTGTGTCTAGTTCTGTTTCATTAACTCCTCAGCCTATTGATGCACAAAGAACCTCTACCCTGTTGCTGGGAGAGCCCACCGCGCTACAGCCCTCAGCACTGTGACACAAACCTATTTCAATATGGTCTCCCATGCCAAAGGAGTGTTGTAAGAAATATTAAAATTTAAAACTAGAATGCAACATTAGCAAATAGACCACATAATCCCTTGTATGCTAGTGATGACAAGTGATTTAATAAGTCTATCTCAGCTCTAAATGGTGATGTCTTTTACTGTCATTTTTAAATTTAAATCTTTATCATGTTTTTACCTCTATCTTAGCTCAAATAACAGAATTCTTTATGACTGCTGATTTTGCTACCTAAAAAAGAAATCTGTGCTTTGAAAGTTTTTAAGGCTCAAATGAGACAGAAAGTTCTAGTGTAAAGAGCAGACTAGCTGGAGACAGTTTAATCATTTACATTATCAATGGAGCACACAGAAGCTTGGGTGGCTTGAAATTGGCCATACAAATGGGAAAACAACTTAGCTAACCTTAACAAACATGAAAGGATGGAAATGACCTTGATTTCTGAAAAGGAAGGACACATATAATGATACTCTAATAGCTAACTCCTGTCATATGATTATATAGAGGCAGCTCTGGATACAGAAAGTGCTTGTTGTGGTTGAAAAATTTCCACTCTCAGGTGAAAAGCATTTCATGTGTCATGGCTCCTTCACGTAAATGGGTCTTTAATTCCAAGAGATGAAAATACTGTGGTTAAAGCAAAACATTCCCTGAAAACACCACCAAATGAGCCACATGAGGTACTAAAAGACCTCATGAAATAATTGAATCTGCTGTATTTACCCAGCCTTTTAACACATAGGAAAAGGAGAGAACATCTGATTACATCAAGTTATTTTTGGCCATGACCATGGGGACTTTTCAACTCTTTGTACTCTTAGGCAGTAAGTGACTACAACTAAACATTTAGGTATGTGTAGAATACAGTAGACCCTTGACTTATGAACTTGACTGATTCCCAAGGGCTGGTTGGAACTAAGTCAATGCAGCTGAGGTCTGGAAGTTTACCTGGGTACACACTATAGATAACAAAAGACAGACAAGTCTTCCATTAACCTAATTAACCCAAGTTATTTGTATAGTAGACTGATCATAACTCGAGGGTCTACTATAGTTAATTTATGTGCACTCCAGCAGGAAAGTGGTTAATGTAAATACAGTGAAATTTTTGCAGATGTGAGAAAGTATAAGCGAACTGAGCCTAAATGTGAGACAGTAATATCTCAAAGTAAATTTAATACGCTCTGACTGGTTTCAAATATTCTTAATTATTTTTCCACATGACATAAATTATTGAAATGTGTGCTTTTAAAATAGTTTTGTCAATTAAAAGTATTAAAACCTGTGGTTTTCATTTATATCTGAATAATTTAATGAGTCCATGTCCAGGCAAACCAAGCTGAAAATGTTCTACCAAAATATTAATTTTAATGAAGGTTTTATGACAGGGGGCATATCTATGAATAAGAGTTTCTGTTTTCCTATCTTGCAGAGAAGTACTCCAAATTTGAGCCAATTCACAAATGAATCCCAGCACTGATCAACAATGGTCAAGTGTTTTATAACACGTTAACATCATAATTTTATCATAGCAGTCCAATGTAATCTTCTAAACTAACAAATTTTCACTTCCATTTCAAAGAAAACATGGAGATAAGAATAAAATTTTAGGGCCAGTGGGCCAGAGGGTTAGCTCAGTGGTTCTGGCGCCTGCCTCCCAAGCACAAGGTCCTGAGTTCGATCCCTGGTAACCACATACTATGTTGGGCGTGGAGACTCAGGCCCACCAGCAATCAGTACCACATACCACAGTGCCGGGCGTGGTGGCACACGCCTGTAATCCCAGCACTCGGGAGGCAGAGACAGGAGGATTGCTGAGTTCAAGGCTTGCCTAGGCTACGTAGTGAGCTCAGAGCCAGCCTGCACTACAAAGTGAGACCCTGTCTCAAAAAAAAAAAAAAAAAAAAATCCAAAAAAAAATTTTAGGGCCAGAGATTTAGCTTAGTGGTTCCAGTGCCTGCCCAGCAAGTGCAAAGTCCCTGGTTCTATCGTGGGTAACCACATACAACAATACCGGGTGTGGTGACTCATGCCCATCGGCAATCAGTACCACATACCACAAATGCCAAGTTTGGTGGCTCACGCCTGTAATCCCAGCACTTGGGAGGCAGAGGCAGGAGGATTGCTGAGTTCAAGGCTTGCCTGAGCTACATGGTTAGCTCAGGGCCAGCCTGAACTACAAAATGAGACTGTCTGAAAATAAATAAAATAAAATAAAATAAAATAAAATAAAATAAAATAAAATAAAATAAAATAAAATAAAATAAAATTTTATCTTCATGAGGTCAGCCTAGGCTAGTAGAAGTTTATCTATCCAATTTGCTATGCTATTACACAAGCCTGGAGAGACATTTCATTCTAGAATGGTGTCCATAGACCGAGGAAGAGGATCATAAAATTTCAGGCAGCCACACTAGATTCTTTTCTGCACATTTATTTTACAACATGAAAAATTACCCATTGGTTCTTCAAGTCTATATTTCCATGTAACTCTCTTCCTTCTCTTTGGTGTTAAACCTCTGGGCAAAGCTTGGATGAAGAAAGGAAAACACACACCACTCTCAGTAAAACATACCAAATCTGCCAAGTCAGAAAGGGAACAGTTTTATTCTCAGCTCCATGCCCCAAGCTGACTGTCTTACAAAGCACCACCTTGGCATTTTTGGACACCAACTCCATCTACCAAAATACTCTTCTCAACTCCTTTCATCTCCTCTTTCTTGGGTTTTCCTATTTGGGAGCATAATAGGTTGTTTAGTGACGCCCTTCCTGCTTCGTTGGAATCCATCAAACAAGCCTCTGTCAGACCCTCCCTCGGGGTATTCGAAGAGGGAAACAGTCCCAAACTGGTCCTTCCAGAATTAGCCAGTCACCAAGCTCCTCCTGAAAAAGATGGAAAGCTAAGAGAAGTTCTTCAGAGCCCTTAGTGAGTTGTAGCGACTCCTACACACATCCTGGGGGCAGGCAGGCGATGTTTCTTTTCAGTTTGAAGCCGAGGAAAAGCGCCTTGGTGAGGTCTATGGAAAATGAAGCCGGTTAAAGGGAGGTGTGCTGAGAGGAGCTGCGGTCCTGCTCCGCATGAGGGTTCTCAGAGTCAAAAAGTGGACTCCGCTGGGCGGGCCTTTTAGGTGCGAGCACAGAGTGTCTTCTCTCGGAGCCGTGGGTTCACCATCACGGGGAAGGCCTGGGGGCCAGGGCCAGAGCAGTCCAAGCTAGGAGCCCAGCCCAGGAAAGACGGTGTCTTTATGGACAAACAGCTGCTGAGAGTCATCAGGAAAGGAAAATCGCAAAGAATCCGCCAGAGCTCTACACTAGACCAAAGGAGTCCTCCTGGAACTCTGACGCACCCAGCTGGCACCCGCCCCAGGTGGCTGCTGCACCAAATACCTCTGCTCCAGCCTCAGAAACAACAAGGAAAAGCAGCAGCGAGGGCAGAGGAGAGGAGCTGAAGTGGAAGAAGCTGGAGATGCTGTGGAAAAGTGTGAGGCCCAATTTGGGGAAAGACTTGAATAAATTGGAGGCTTTACACCAGGATTAGGCAATTTTCACACCAGACTAAATGCTTCCATCCTTAATGTAGCCAGAGGCTGGAGCGGAGCTAGACCCTTTAATTCTTAGGGGCTTATCAACTTGAAAGTTCTCTTCAATACACACACACACACACACACACACACACACACACAGAACTGTGATTTCAGAACCAGTAACAGACTCTTGAAAGCAACTCACACAAATGGAAGACCCTTAAACTTTCTCTAATGCGGGGACTGGTCTACATTTCATAGCTTCACTAATTCTACATCGAGGATTTTGTCCCAGAAATGAAGCGTCGGTATAGGACAATGTGAACCAAACTCCTCGCTGCCTCACTAGGTGACTCCAGTCACCCGCTGCGGACAGTTACATGAGACCTATGAATGTATACATCAGTTTGTAAATTTTACAGTGGCAGCACATAACATATGCAACTTATACAGGTGCTTAAAATTGCATTTATGTACATAAGCTTTTTTAAATAGTAGCATCTCTTACATAAAATTTTCTTAGTTTAACAACTTAAAAACTATCTTCATTAAGTGACTAGTTTTTCCAAATCGTACTCCATCCGTCCTAACTCGTGACCAATAATCCAGGCCATTTGGAGGATCTGGGCTCTCAGAACTAACAGCTTCATCTGATCTGTGCTCCTCCTGCCTCTGCCTCCCGAGTGCTAGGATTACAGGCGTGAGCCACCATGCCCAATATCATATCATTGTATGTGATTACCAGGATTAAAGCAGGAACCTTGCGCTTGCTAGGCAGGCAGCGGAAACACTGAGCTAAATCTCCGGCCCAAGAATCTCTTGACACCACCCTTGTTTCTCCCTGGGTAACTCCCTAAATCCTAAATATACCTTTCAGTTTCCCAAAAGAATCAAAGTCTCAGTTTGTCCCAATGTTCTGTTGAATAATAGCCTCCTGGAAGAACTTCAGATACGTGGGTAATAGCAGAGCCCACTCGCTGGCACCGCACTGTCTGGGGCCCAGTGTAAGCCTCAGCTCCACACTGTGTTTTGCCTTAAGGGGAAACAGACAGCACAATGCGGATGGAGGTTAAGTTACTGATGGGTATTCCCTTCTCTAAACAATGGGTAATCGTGCAGTATTTCCTCATTTTTCACCCACTTGTCCACGCTACAGAGAATCATAAATTTTTTAACTATAATAATCAATCACCACCCTGGTTGCAAATATAAATACTGTATTGTGAAGGCTTACAGCTACAACACACACAAGCATGAAGCAGTCAGCACCACTGCCTCCCTCACACCAGCTCATCTCCCTCTGGCTCCTGTGACCTCCTCACCGGCCCGTGTGTAGAGAATCAGGCACATTTAAAGAGTGGATCCTTTGTGGAGGACAAAAGAAAAATGTTGACACGACAGGTAAACCCAGAAGCTGCAAAGCCTGCGCCTTATCAATTTCTGGCATTCCACTTTCTGTCTCTCACTCTCTCTGGGCTTCAGTGAGCATGTCCTCCTGCCACTCAGGCCTCTCCTCGTGCCCCTGCCTTCTGTGTTCTCTTCCTTCCTCAGCTCTGACTGTGGCCCCCGCCCCCCCCCCACCATCAACATGTCTCTCCCTGGAGCTTTCCAGGTCCTATTTGTCTAAGTGAGCCATGCCTCCTTGTTGCACATCTGGTTCTGGGTGACTGGGAGGGGCAGGTATTCGAGTGGTTCTGACTTAAACGTGTAGCCCTTGTATCCCACATGTGTATCATCAATGTATCCAATGTGTAGCACCCACGTATCCCTTGGTGAACCTTAGAGCTGGTACATTTTACATCATGGCTCAGGGACTGCTCTCTGCTTGCTAGGAACATGGTCCTATAGAAGAAGAACAGCAACCCTCCTTTTGGGGATAGTTGTCTGGCCCCTGTGAGTACTAGATGAGACTTTGCCTTGGTCTTGTCCATCACGGAGGATACAGACCTCCTTAGGAACCCATCTGTGGTATCTTGTCTTCTTAGTGATGTTGTCACAGCGGGCCAGGAGCATGCTGGTGTGGCTTCGGCCCTAAAAGTCTGTCTGAAGGATGGGCCTCCTGCAGGACCCCACAGTCCCCAGACCAGTGGTTTGCGCGTATTCCCTGAACTGCACCCACACACTGTGCCTTGTTTCCTCGCTGCCCAAGGTCATGCTCCCAGCCAAGGCCTACCCCTCACCTGGGACTAAATCCCATCGTGTCTAGTCCAGGTCAGAATGCCCAAGCCTCAGTCCTTGCCCTTTTCTTTATAATATCATCGCTCATACCTTTAGAGAACTTAGTAGTCCCAAGGCATAAACTATCACCTATATTCTGCTGACCCCCCCCCAAGTTAAAATTGTGTTCTCAGCTTCTCACCAAAGTCCAGACCCAGTCCCATGTATCCAGCTGTCTTCAGATGGATGGACCTATCCATCTGAATACACGGTAGGCAGCTGAGACACTGTGCAAAACTGGCCCCCTGAGGTACATCTCCAAGTCACCCCCCTCCCAGTTCTTCTGTCACCACAATAACAACTCTATCCTCCCTCTTTTCTCATGCCCCACATGGTCTCTTAAAACGACAATGTTATTGGTGCTACTTCAGAACATATTCATGATTCTGCGACTGTACATTGTCCCCTTTACCTCTTCCCAACGTGTTCAACAACATCAATTTCATTGCTTTTAATAATTTTTTATAACTAGACAGTGTTTCTCATAATTCACTTTATACAAAAATTATAGCACAAAATTTTTAACAAAAACCTAGTTTAGCAGTTTGTTTGTGTACTAAAAATACAATTTTTTACCTTTAAAATAATCCTTGTTGCTGATTCTTTTGCAACCTGATATGGCCTCAAGCCAGAATTCAGCCACTTTACCAGTTTCTGAAAGAAATCCAATTGTATCAAAAATATAGAGATGTGAAGAATACAGAGATTAACGAAGGTTTGCTTCTATAGCTCCCTAGGATTCCACTCAGAAGAAATCTTCATCCAGCTGTCTCTCTTGCGCTTTCATCCTTCCCCTCCTTCATTATGAGAAGAATCTCCCTTCTTCCTCATGAAGCCTGGATTTAGAAAGCATTGTCAGGATTTTTGGGGACTAATGTAAAATTCATTAAAATGGCATTATGCACAGGCAGAGCGCATTGAAGGATTAAAGTTCAGATTTATCTTTCAGAATAACCCATCCCAGGAAAAACCATAGACTCCCCCAGCCAAAACTTTGATCCCATGTGCACAAATTGAATGCATGTCACTTACTGTTATGAGGAACCATGTGGGAAACCTGAATGACTTTTCCATAGTTCAGCTCCTTTCAGTTCGTGCAAGTTACAAATCTGAAAACCTAGTACCGATGCAGAAGCAATCACCTGAAGACTTTGAAAGATAATCACCTTCAGAGGTTGCCCAGCTGTGAGAGAGACGGCTTTGCGGGGGCAGCGATCTCACACCCTGAGGGGGCGGTCACGCTGCTGCCCCGAGTGGACCCCGAGGGCCCAAGAGCAACCAGTGCGGAGCCCTTCCCGGCTTCCCGGGAAGCCAGACTTGGGATGTAGCGAACACATCAAAAGCAGCGTAAGTGAGCTGTAGTTTCCAGCCCTGACTTGTGTGCACGTCCCAGCTAACCAGGAACTCAGCGAGTGGGAGACCAGGAAACCCGCCTCTCTTTGTGGAAATAAGGAGCCTCTGGACACACTAATAAGTGCGATAAATAGATCACAGATAGGCAAATACCAGATCTTCTCTGTGATACGAGCACCTGTGGATGTAAATGAGCTCTAGAAAGTACCACAGTTTTTGTAGAATGGGAAATTTCCAAAGGAAATTTGGTGTGGGAATGTAATGAGGGGAAGGGATAATATGATTGTGAAAGAGAATAAAAGAACATGTATGTAGGGAGTGGGGAGGTGTGGACGGGCAGGGATGTGGGTAAAAATGAGAATTAACTTGTGTCATATACTGGTACAAATTCCCCAATGTTATGTGTGATTGTGAGATGTATATAAAATGTATCAATAAGGAATTCAGTTTAAAAAAAAAAAAGGAAAAAAGAGCTTCTGTTTCTTTGAGGTGGGGAGTTAGCTGCCTGGCTGAGCGTGGACATGCTGTAGGATCCTGGGCCCTTACTCTGACATCTGCCCAATTTAAAAATGCATCTTTCCCTTCTCAGCAAACCAGTTTCGCTTCCTACTGCCTTGTCTTCGCCTGCACAGACCTGCCTGGACACACTCGCTTCGTTAACCAAGAAGCACTGACGGTGCCGACCCCGGGAGGAGGTGCTTCCTCGCGGAGACGGGCTGCCCTTCCCGGACTCCGGGGCTGCCCTCACCTACATCCGCTTGCCCAAAGCAGGCACCTGTGTACCGTGGTGGCCGCTGACAGAGTCCCAAGCAGCTTGAGCACGAAGAGAAGTAGGTTGATTCCTGGCACCAACAGGCCCGTGAAATAACAGAGCTGAGAGGACCTCGGCCGTGCGCAGAGCGAGCTGCCCCCGCCCGGGTCTCCGCCTCTCGGAGTGTCTTGGTTCCCCTCAGTGTCCACAGCAAAGTGCTGTCTTTACACAGCTGGCACCTCGACCCTGGCAGCGCACGATTCCGGCGGCTTCCAGCTCCTGATTCCCCGGAACAAATGTCAGCACGGGCGACGCACGCTGGTCCTGGTCACCGGTCTCAGACCCTGTTCCTGATCCCTCGCACCAGCTGCCTGCAGTGCGCGCACAATACGTCTTATATCATTATCTGGGTTTGGTTGTTAGCCTGATTAATACAAGAACCGCACCCATATCTATATATTAAATGGTTCTCATGTTCTACACACGTTCCCATTTTGGAGGAAAAAAGGCATAAAATTTCATGGCATAAATTATTATAAATCAGATGCTTTTAAATTTATATAGAGATGAAAAAGCAGCACCTTATTCATCATACTCGAGCTTATATATCTGTGATCGTGTCAGTGTTTGTTTTTAACTTCAGGGTATATATTTAGAGAACATGAGGTTACTTTTTTTCATAAAAAATCAATAAACATTGAAGACAAATTTAGCAGCAACTGAATGATGCACAGAGTCCCTTTTTATTTCTTTCTTCAGTAGTGAAACCACTTTCTATACTACTCAGGATTTGGATTCCCTTTTGATCACATGAAAAATGATCCTTGTGATATCAGTTAATAGATACAGTTCTTGGAGTTTGACTTCCCGCGGCTTCTGTGAGCAGCAGCCTCATACATCGTCGCTGTTTCCTTGCCTAACTTGACAGAAAACCAACAGGAGCCATGAAACTCATCACACACCCACCTACATCTTCTAGGAAATGAACACGCAGATTGGCTACTGTTCTTAAAGACTTTGCTCTGTATTACTTTCCTTTCTTGAATTCTTAGAGGAAAGCCAGGTACCTTAGCACATGTGTGTGATCCCAGCTACTAGGGTGGCCACTACAGGAAGACAGAAAGTTTGAGAAGAGCCTAGGCAATTTAATAATGCCCCATCTCAAACAAAAGAAAAGGCTCAGGAAACACTGTTTAGAGACGTTAGTCAGTTTTGCTAACAAATGCTGGTGTTGGTACATTCCAGAGACCCTGGCCTCAGTCACTAGTACTGCTGGAGAAAAGGAGGAGGATGAGAAGAAGAAAGTAGAGGAAGATGAGAAATAGAAGAAGAAAGAGAAAAAGGAAAAAAGAAAAAGTCCGAATACAAACTACCAGAAGTCTAAGATCCTAAGAGTGTTACAGTTCTGAGATACTCGTGATGTATTGGCTTAGAATTACGATTTTACATTAACCTAATTAATTCAAGTTGTTCATACGTCAAATCCATCATAACTTGAGGGTTCGCTATATTAATTCCTTGCTGTGCCTAGGATTTGAAGAAATAACAGAAGGATCGCCACTTTCTTAGGGAGAATCTGCAAGATTAAACCAAAACTCTCCTAGGTGCCAGAAGATCATTTTATGAGTTCATCCTTTAATAATGAAAATAGCTATGAACATTATTCTAAAAGGTAATTATTTCCAAGATGTAATATTATTGAAATATTTTAAATAAAGCACTTTTCTAAACAAAATTGATGCCTAAGAACTTATTACAAAACCAACTTAAAAACCTAGCAAGAAATGATGGTGAGGATGATTTGGAATAAGACATAATCAATCCGTATTTTACTTGCTTACTGTGATGTGATTTTTTTTTTCTAACCTTGATACAGCAGGAAAAATTTTTGAGCATGACCAGCATTTTAAATTTCACAGTTGCTTATAGTTATTTCACCCACTAGTACCACCAGAAGAATACAAAAAGTGGCACAGCCACACTGAACTTCACAGAAGTACATAAGACATCCACACTGAATATCTCCCAAGTAGCTCTGACTACTCATGTTAGAACCCCTTCCTGTCTGGCATTACCGTGTTCCAGTGTCTTCAAAATAACGGCTGCCCTGGTGCTTCACAAAAGCTCACAAGCCAATACCTGTCTGACAAGCAAATTTTAGATCTTTTTTAAATATAAATTGCCACATTTACTTTTAACCATTAAACATAAATTAAGAACATTCTACTAATTTATGGTCTTTCTTGTTTTTATGTGTCTGTGACTTGTTTTTTAAGGCATTATATCCCTGTCTTCATTTTTAATTGATTATTAGTGTTTTATTAGTCCATGTTTGCAGTAAATAATGACTCCATTCGTTGTGGGGAACTGGTACATTTACATAACAAATCTTAGTTGCTTTTTTATCATTTTCCTACCAACCATCCCACAACCTCCCAACTCGATCTGCTCCCCATTTGAAAAAAACTTTTTCCATTTTTTTAATTGTGTTTTAAAATCCTTTCCTCTTCCTTCCCTTTCTACCTCTATCTCTTGTTCCCCTTCCTATTTGAGAAATATCTCCTTACTTCCTACTATCTATCTTTATTTTGCTCTTTGTCTATATTTTGGTTTTCTTATTTAAGAGAAACCATACAATATTTAAATTTGTATTTCTGATTTATTCCACTTACCATAATGGTCTCTGGGTGGGTCCTTTACCTAAAAATGCCTCAAATTTATCCTATAAATGCTTCCATTGTATATAAACATCACAATTTCTTTATTCCCTGATCAGTTGATGGATAGGTAGGCTACTTCCAAGACTTAGCCATCAGAAATTGTGCTTCTCTAAACCCAAGTATGCATGGATCACCAATACGATGACTCACTCTTTGGGGAAGATTCCTACAAGAGAAAGAGCTGGGTCAAATAAAATGTCTATTTTTACTTGTTTATTTGGTTTTTTTTTTCTTTTTAATACAGAAAGTCCTGAAAAACTAAAAAATATAAATTCCACTTGACCAAGCTATATCTCTTCTGGGTGTCTTCTCAAGAGTTAAAGTCATCATATTACAGTAATACTTTCAAGCTCATCTCTGTGACATGCAAATCATAGGAGCTGCATCACAGAATTGCCCTTTTTGTCCATCAACAAATGAAAAGATACAGAAAATATGGAAGGCTATCTAGTCATAAACAAGGCCAAATGTGAATCATTTGTAAGAAAATGGATGATTCTTGAGCTCATGGTAGTATATGAAATGAATTCGACACAGAGTGATAAATATTGCAGGGCTTCTTTGAAATGACAGACCTGAACTAGGAAACAGGGAAGGAAACTGTGAAAAGGGGAAGCAGATCTATAGGAAAAACAATAATGAAAGAGGGGAGGTGATTAGAAAAGATCAAGATGCCACTCAGATGTATGCCAGTTCCCCAAAACAAATGTACCACACACATACAAATAATATCAAATTTTTAAAACTAGTAATAGGGAATATGCTGACCCATCATAAGCCTGGTGAGTTATGGAAGATTTCAAAGTAGAGGCCAAAAGGTAAACATTTTCAAGAGGCAACAAGCTTAGCCAGTAAACGCAGAATACTGTAGTACTTTGTCATAATCTTTCTTTTCAAGACAGGAAGAACAACAGACTAATTTAGCCTATTGCCAGTAAATCCTGCAGTTCATACTAACCCAGTGTTCTCTGGCCCCACTGACAAAACAGCCTGCTGATCAGAATTTAGCTTCCCTTACAGGATGACCTACCAAGAAAGAATTCATCTGAGCTCTTTGAGTATTCTGGCTCCTGTAATAGTTACTGCTTTGTGTACGAATCCATTTGCATTCTGTGTTCATATAACGCTTAACATGACTCTGGGATTTAGAGCTAGATGATTCTCGAAATTCCAAGACTGTAAACCTCAGTTCCCTGATAATTTCTCAGGCAAAAGGCTGTGGTAGGTGTTTTGGAGTAAAAAACTACCAAGGAGAGATATCCTGGGGAGAAAGAAAACACAATGTTGTCTGTTGTGTGAATGAGCCAATTATTTCTTAATAACATTTCTAAATTCCCAACCAGTCCATATTGCTACTGACCTGCCTGACAGTGCACTCCTAAGGCTGTTGGGTTTTCCTGCTGTTAAACACCTACGATCGTCGCCTTCATCACGAGGCCTGAGTATAAAAATGCCACACTTGGGCTAGAGATTTAGCTCAGTGGTTCCTGCGCCTGCCTCCCAAGTGCAAGGTCCTGAGTTGGATCCCAGTAACCACCTACAATGCTGGGTGTGGTGACTCACGCCCATCAGCAATCAATACCACATACCCCAGTGCCAGGCGTGGTGGCTCACGCCTGTAATCCCAGCACTCGGGAGGCAGAGACAGGAGGATTGCTGAGTTTGAGGCTTGCTGGGCTACATAGTGAGCTCAGGGCCAGCCTAAACTGCAAAGCAAGACCCTGTCTCAAAAAAAAAAAAAAAAAGCCACACTTGTTAACGTAACAAAAATCATCACTACTTGAGATTTTGCCTCCTCAGACACATTTATTCATCTCTTCCATGGCAATGTGCAGACACAGGAACCTGTTTCAACCACCTAGATATCTTCTGTCCTCCTGATTTTCCGATTCTCTTTGACATTAAGGCTTTTCTCCAGTTCATTCAACTCTCCTTTTCTAGTGCACAGAGAGAGTAGTGGAATAGGTTGATGAAAGGAAATAAACAGACAAAGCTCATCCTCCATGAGCTTTCACTATATGGAGAGATGGGGTAGTCATATGAAACAATTTCTTCTAGACACAGGAAACCAGGGCCTAGTTAACAAGTAAAATGCCAGAGGGGATATTTTGAAGCAGGATGGGTCTTTTTCTTAAAGAAATTAAAAGTTCAATGTGGACCTGAGAGAATGTGTACATTTTTAATAATCAAAGAACAAAGAAGTAGCTCGAGCAGAATGTAAGTCGGGAGGACTAAGGGGCAATAGTGTATGCCAGACGTGGGCAGGAAATGGTGACATACGGGCAGAAGTCATTTGCTGACATTCTCTTCATGAGATCATTAATTCTGTGTACATCGAGCCCGTCAGAGTCTCACAGTTTCCATGCCAGGTGCCTTACTGAGCAGGGTAGAGCTAGGCAGAGACTTTATGGAGAATGTGGAGGGAGTTTTCCCATGATATAATCACCGGCATGAGGACTCCACTCAACTGCTCTCTTCTCTGGAAAGCCTCGCTCCTGGGGAAGCCAAGGCTCCCTGAGAGTCCCCTCGGGGTTCCCCCAAGGACTTCCTCTCCTGTTATGAGGTAGAGCTTCCCCCTACCTCTTGCTTTCTTAGCATTTCGCTAAGGATCAGTTTTCCCTCTGGGTCACTCACCATGAGCTCTTCTTCATGCAGCCTCCCTTTTTGCCACCAGCACCCAAAAAAATGGATTTCCGCCCGCCCTAGGATTTTATTGGTTATGCTGGAAGAGTGCTTGCTTGGAGGATCCATGGGATATAAGGATTAAAAATCACATTTTAGGCACTGAGTGACATGAAATTTATATGCAAAATAATCACAACAGGAAACCGTTTTTTTTTTTTTAAATAAAAATTAATGGAGGGGGCCGGAGGTTAGCTCAGTGGTTCCGGTGCCGGCCTGGCAAGCACAAGGACCTGAGTTCGATCCCCGGTAACCACATATAATGCTGGGTGTGGAGGCACGCCCACCAACAATCAACACCGCATACCACAATGCTGGACGTGGTGGCTCACGCCTGTCATCCCAGCACTCGGGGAGGCAGAGACAGGAGGATTGCTGAGTTCGCGGCGGCTTGCCTGGGCACCATAGTGAGCTCAGGGCCAGCCTGAACTACAACGCGAGACCCTGTCTCAAAAATAAAAAAATATAAAAATATATTAAAAAATTAATGGAGGAGCTAAGGTCAGCTTCACTGTTCTACATCTTATGTGGTTACTCACACCACTCTGGGTTCAAATGAGGCTTTGCTCTTGCCATCTTGAAATTCTCAATAGTATTTGAATGAAGGACTCTGCATTGTCATTTTGAAGTAGGTTCCTCAAATTTGTAGTCAGCCATACACATATCAGACGGGGACACCCAGCTCCTAGCAAAATGCTTATTTCAGCTACTTTTAAAATAAATTATGCAGAGGAACAGAAAGGGGAAAATACCAGAATCCAAAGGCATGAGCCTTGACCAGGTGAGATGTAGACAGAGCAAAACTGACACAAGGACTGAGGGTCAGAAGAGGTGGGGTCTGTGCCGTAATTTTCTCTCCATCAGTCAACTCTCTGCGGTTTGTTTTCCTCACAGAGTGGAACAGGTGACCTGTGGCCTCACTGGGGTGGTCTAGTAACATGTGAATATATTTTTCAAGGAAGAAAAGTTAACTGTGGGAGATATTGCAAAGAAAAATTATAGTCATTCATAAGTATCTTCATCAATAAAATATAGCCATCAAAAATTATAGTAGTAAAAAATTAGTCTTGAACATTTCTAGAATTTGAAAAATAAGGAAATGCAACTCACAGAAAAGGGAAGGGGAGGAACAGAGAAGCTGGAATTTACCCATAAGAAAATAAGAAAAGGCTGGGAATAAGACTCAAATCTACCTAAGGAGCAGCTGACTATCAGAGAAAACTATCAAGAAGAATCACTCACACTCAACTGTTGCTCGAATTGAGTGCTATCTTCTTCAGATAGTTAACAAAATTCTTTAGTTACCTTTCATGAAAGAACTCATTCAGAAAAGAAATCTAGTTTGGCACGTATTTTATTTCCTCCTACATCCCCTTCATCTTTAAGATCTGAAGCAGTCGATTATTCATGGTTTTGGTGTATTCATTATATTACTTATGAAGAGATGTTTGCTGCTAGAGGAGATGTGTGGACCTTTCATGGACCACAGGATGGTGTTGATCTATAAAGACAGAGGCTCAACTGAGCACCGGGACTTTCCGTCTCAGAATGACCTTGAAGTTGGCAAAGGGTCACTTTCTTCCTGAATCTTTGCTCATGTCCAAAAGGCCTCAAAGTAAATAATTAATATCAACGTAGACTTGATAAAAATATAGACAATGGCTCTTGCAGTTGGCTTAAAGCACATTAAATGTCTTCTAACTTCTGTGGCTCCTGCTCTTTATTACACCGAGGAAACTTTTAGAGGATGGCAAGTACTCTGTTGATGGCACTACAGATGGAAATATCCACTTCCTAACCTGGATATTCAATTAAATGTTCCTGTCCCCATGTTTTGTTGCCATCAAAACAATCACTTATGACTCCTCAAATATTGATGTAACTGATTTTGTTTTTATTTTGCATACCTGTTTCATATATCACCACCTATACTAACAAAATTAATTAAAATAAAAGTTATTATTTCATATCATTTTAAGTCACAGAAGAACAAGAGTACCTATAGATTTTTAAACTATCAGTTAAGAAGTGTTCCAAATAACCAATTTGTATTTTTCTGCATTCCAATGAAATGCCATGTCTAATTTTTAAAAAACTGTTCATTACAAATTTTCAGTCCAGCATTAAACATCAGGCCATCTGTGTAGCATTTACTGTTCATTTCTAATGAGCTTATTGATTACTCACCTACTTATGTCCATTCCTGTTCATTCTACTATTTATTTTATTTTATTTCAAATTATTCCCTATTTTTGATGCCATTTCAAAATGTACTAATTAATTCTATTTTTACATCTTCATCATTAAAATAAGTTTAATTAAGATGCTCAAGATCAGGTGTAAGGATACAATGTTTCAGGTTATTTTTCCCAGTTTACAGTTACTTTTGTCCATGATTACAGAGACATATTGATCTTCCTTTAGCATGACCCTTTTTTGCTTGCTCTACATGTTTAGCATGTCTAAGTGAAAGGCATATATTACTTTAGTGTTCTAGAAACTGTCTTATATGATCGTATTCCCTTGTTAACAAAACCAATTTTGGGAAGTCTACATTTTCAAATAATTAGAAGGACATTGAGGACAGAATTCACAAGCATATCAAAAAATGACTTCTGCCGGGCGTGGTGGCTCATGCCTGTAATCCCAGCACTCAGGAGGCAGAGACTGGAGGATTGCTGAGTTCGAGTTTGCCTGGGCTACATGGTGAGCTCAGTGTCAGCCTGAACTACAAAGCGAGACCCTGTCTCAAAAAAAAAAAAAAATGACTTCAAGGTGCCATGAAGCTTTCTAACCACTTTTCTCACTCTCTACTTGTCATTAAGGTTTGCAGCTACTTTAATAAAGGGAAGAGATGGAAGAGATATTACTCAACATTTATTTAAAACTCTAAATCATACATT
Source organism: Thryonomys swinderianus (assembly GCA_004025085.1). Taxonomy (NCBI): domain Eukaryota; kingdom Metazoa; phylum Chordata; class Mammalia; order Rodentia; family Thryonomyidae; genus Thryonomys; species Thryonomys swinderianus. The sequence goes on from PVIC010001928.1 coordinate 49,538, forward strand.
TTAGAACTCATTTACACCTTCAGTTTCTCATACCAGAAAACTAATACAGTATTTTAAAGTGTACCGATAAAATCATTTTTTAAAAAAAACTGCATTCAACTATACCAGGAAGGCTTATCACAGTGTCCTCAACTCCTACTGGAAAAATGATTAGATGCTTCCATGATATGCATGGTTGCAGGTCTCATTATAGGCATGAAATTAGAAGTACACACAACAAGGCCGGGGATTTAGCTCAGTGGTTCTGGAGTCTGCCTCACAAGCTCAAAGTCCTGAGTTGGATCCCTAGAACCACATACTACAATTTCTATTTTTATATTTATCTTAAGCTCTTAAAATTCTATTGGCTGGCATACTCCCAAAACTAATATATAGATTCAATGCAGTCCCAATTGAAATCCCACTAACATATTTCACAGGTCTAGACAATTTATAATCCAAAAATTCATCTGGAACCACAAGATATGTAAAATAGCAAAAGCAATTCTAGGCAACAAGGAAATGGCAGGGGGGTTTTGCAGTCCCCAATTTGAAACTATACTTCAAAGCCACTATGATAAAAACAGCATTCTACTGGCATAGAAACAGACCCATGGATCAGTGGAACAGACCAGAAGATACACAACTCCAGAAATACTAAGCCCCCCTATCTTTGACAAAGGAGCCAAACACCCTCAATGGAGAAAAGACTGCCTGTAATAAATAGTGCTGGCAATGGGTTTCACCTGCCAAAGATTAAAGCTAGATCCATGTCTTTCACCATGCACCACACTAAAATCAAAGTGGATTATACACCTAAACACTAAACCTGCTGGAAGATACATTAGGTAGAACTCTTGAAGACACTGACAAGGGAAAAAGACTTTATGAACAAAACCTCAGCAGTATGGGAACTAGCAGAAAAAATCAACAGTTGGGATCTCATATTATTAAAAAGCCTTTGCACAACAATAGAAACCACCAACAGAGTGAAAAGATGACCTACTAGTTAGGAAAAAAATTTTTACCTGCTGCTCCTCGGACAAAGGACTATTATCTAGAATATATAAAGAACTTTTAAAAATCAGCCCCTCCAAATTTAAAAGCCCAATTCAAAAACGGGCATCAGAAATGAACACACATTTTTTTCAGATGAAGAAGTAAAGGTAGCTAAGAAACATATGAAAAAATATTCCACATAACTGGTCATTTGAGAAATGAAGATGAAAACAACACTGAAATTCCATCTCACTCCGGGAAAGAATGGCTGTTTTTACAAAATCAACCAACCAAATCAAAACTAGATGAGAGGTCCCATTTGAACCTTCTATTTCCCTTTTAAGTATACACTTGAAAGAATTAAAAGAATCACATCACAGTGACATAAGTACACCTATATTTATTTGCTCAAATTGTAATAACTAAATCTCGGAAACAGCCCAAATGCTCATCAACCGGAGACTGGATAAAGGAGATGCATTTTTTAAGTATATAAAATGGAGTATTAGCCATAAGAAATGATAAATTAGAGACATTTATATTTAAATGGATGCACCTTGAGGACATACTCATGTGAAATTAATAAGACACAGCTGTGTAAATACCATATCATTTCTCTATTATGAGAAACTGAGACTGTAAATGAGGTCCAGAATGTATGATAAATATTGTGAAATAGGAAGAAAATGTTCAAAGGTAAAGGGGGTAGAGGAAACTAAGAAGAAAAAAAACTTTGAAATAAAAATAAAATATGGAGGGCCGGAGATTTGGCTCAGTAGTTCCGGCGCCTGCCTTGCAAGCGCAAGGTCCTGAGTTCTATCCCGGTAACCACATACAATGCTGGGCGTGGTGACTCACGCCCACCAGCAATCAATGCCACATACCACAGTGCCGGGCGTGGTGGCTCACGCCTGTAATCCCAGCACTCGGGAGGCAGAGGCAGGAGGATTGCTGAGTTCAAGGCTTGCCTGGGCTACATAGTGAGCTCAGGGCCAGCCTGAACTACAAAATGAGACCCTGTCTCAGAAAAAATTAAAATTAAATAAAATATGGAAACAAAGCTTATGTACATAGGTTGTAAGGGAGGTAGGGTGGGGAGGGGAGGGAAAAAATGAGAACCAAGATATGTAATGTACAGGTAAAAATTTTTAATGTTGAATGTGATCATAATGTATATATAAAATGTACAATAAACTTAAATGAAAAAATCTGTTGGCTGTGTTTAAAGTATATGGTAATATGTGTGTAGAATTTATAATTAGATGCTTTCATATGCACACATATCTATACCATCTATATATACTGACTACATGCAGACATAAAAGTTTGGAAGCCCACACTTAAATAGAGTAACACCAATTGACTTGTGTATAAGCATTGGGGTCTTCCAGGCAAATTTCAACCAAAACTTCTTTATAGTTGCAAATGTTTATCTCTATCTAGGGAGAAATGATCTGAGCTAATGGTTTTGTACTGGAATAATTCCCATGGAAGAATCTTGCACATGAGAGGAAAGCAACATGCCCAAGTTCCCATAGAATTGTGAACAAGAATATAAAAACAGAAATAGAAATTACAAAGTTAATACTGAACAACTTTGTACATAAGAAAGATACCTTGGAGCCAGGATGAAAATCAACTTTTGTATCATAATCAGAGAAAGAATATGTTGATGTAAAGATGAATAGGAAATTATTGGAGTAGAATAGAGAGATGGCCAAAGCATATCAGTTGATGGTTACATTTCTCTTCTTACAAAAGTAAAAGAGGACCAAGAAAAAAAAGTCCATCCTCGCAATATTCTTAGGGTACTTAGTGTCAAGGTCACAACACTGCTGTCTCCATTGAGATCAAACCTGTCACATTTTCTCCTCCACTCCCTCTCTGTGTTGGTGATCTCACATATTATATGATAGATAGATAGATAGATAGATAGATAGATAGATAGATAGATAGATAGATAGATAGATAGGTAGGTAGGTAGGTAGGTAGGTAGGTAGGTAGGTAGGTAGGTAGGTAGGTAGGTAGGTAGGTAGATAGATAGATAGATAGATAGATAGATAGATAGATAGATAGATAGATAGATAGATAGATAGATAGATAGATAGATAGATAGATAGATAGATAGATCTTATTTTCTAGTGAATATCAGGTCTTATGAAAAATTTTGACCAATTTAGAAGAAATTTCAAATGCAATTTAGAAGAAGTACAATTTTCAAGTTGCCTCCAAGTTATATTAGAAATCACATTTGTACTATAGACAAGATAAATAAAACTTTTCAGGGGTGAAGTCCTACAACCAGGCCATTAATGTGTAATTGGGTCACCTTAGAGAACAGCTACATCATTTAATGAACTAATTTTAAAAATGGATTTCATTCTACTATATCATTCTACCTTCTATAATGTGAAGCTGGTATATTTTTTATCTTTAGATGACATGGAACCATAGCTCACCTCATTTCAACCTTTCTTCATAATTTAAACCAAGGTTTGGCAAACTTATGTTCTCACGAGCCCCTTCTGACCTGCTGTCTGCTTCTCTACTGTTGTCCGGTCGGGCCGGTTACCATGCTGTCTCCATTGTCCAGCGAGGACAATGGAGGGTGAGCGGGGATGCAGGGTCACAGCTCTCAGACTCCACGGTGGTCAAGAAGCTTCCTTTTTTTTAATTGTGGATGTTACAGGCATATATATAGGATGGCTTACAATGTAATTGGACGAGAGGGTGGGAGCAGTGCTCGTGGCAGGGTGGGATTGGGCGCAAGGGCAGAAGTAGCATTTAGCAATGTATAATTGGTCTGTGTCATCTGCATCACCTGCGTTCCTGCATCACCTGCACCTCTGTGGCTCCTAAAAGGGTCACTGTATCTATTCGTCTGCCAGAAGAGAGAGAGAGAGAAGAGAAGAAGTGGAAGCACCTGGAGAAAGATTTGGCCACACTGTACAACATAAGTGAACAGTTGTTTTTACATTTTTAAACAGTAGGAAAAAGTAAAAATAAGGATCGTGTGTCATAATACATGAAAATTATATATAACTCAGATTTCAGTGCTCAGTGACAAAATTGCACTGAAACACAGCCACGTCCATCCCTTTGCGTGAACTCCGTGGCTTCTTTCCTTAACAATGCCAACATTCAGTAGTTGTGACACAGACTTATAGACCTGAAGTCAAAATACTCACTTTGGATCCCCACAGAAAAAAAAAAAAAAACCTGTTGACCCCTTGTCTAATGATCCAAAATGTGCAGTTGCCCTATCTCACCTATTCCTAAAATTCAGGCCACAGTTGTCTTTTTGAAATACACTTGATTCTTCTCACAATTATCAAAGGCGCTTCATTCTGAATAGCTTTGCCTGACATCAGGCAGGAAGAGAAACAGAGATGACTTTACATACACAGAACTGTCCTGGTGGTCTGCATGGATCGTTTGCTCTAATGCCTACCTTTACCTGAATTTTAGCAGGTAATCAAGGTTGCTAATTCATAACACAACTGTACCGCCCTCCAATGTGCTTTGCCTGATCAGTTACATCTGGATGAATCTGAGCCAGACCTGCTAACTGAAATCTTATGATAATGACCTGAAAGACTTTAAAATGGACTTAGATCAGCAGTGGGGACATCTCCCGCCTGGAAATGCTGACAGCCCTCCTTTTCAGGAACAGTGTCTGTCTGCAGGCTCTCTCCCTGGCAGTCCAAGACAGATGGCACATCCAGAAATACTACCAGCATGAAATTATCCCGGAAGCATGGCTCTTCACTTTGAACACAGTCTAATATACAGCTGGCTTATTACCCAGTAACCTAATACTTCAAAAAAAACACACAAAACAACAATGTGGCAAATGTGGTGTGACAGGAAAAGTAATTGGGACAGATTCAGGGTTCCAGCCACCGCTCTTTCATGGATATTCTTTCTCTCTGCTTTGATGTTTCCCTTCCTCAAGTTTCTATCTACTTCCTTTTCTTTCTCCTGGGTGATTTCTACTCCAGATCTGAGTTCCCATCGCTACCTCAGTGAGGCATTTGCTTTGTGATTCCAAAACACTTTGGCAGTTGTCTTTGTTAGAGAACACAAACGACTTTTTCCACCTTCTTGTTCACACACCTGCGTGTATCTTTAGGTGCATGGCCACTTTTGGGGAAAACACTCCAGGTCTGAGAGACGTCTTCTGCCCTGAGCCCCAGACTGGTGTTGGGTGCTCCGTAGAGCTCCATAAAATGGAGTCAAAGTAACTTCTTTCTTTTTTTTTCTTTAAGTCACTTATTATTCTCACTGGTGATATTGCAGCTTTACTAAAAAAATAATAATAATAATTACCCATAAAGTGGAACAATTTACCATCTTGATGATGTCATTTATTAAAAATTTACAGATGTGTAAGGAATAAGTATGACTTGGAAAGAAAATAAAGGAGCATGTATATAGGGGGTGGGGAGGGATATGGGTAAAAATGAGAATTAACTTATGTCATACACTGGTACAGATTCCCCCAATGTTATATGAGATTGTGAAGTGTATATAAATCGTACCAATAAAGAACTCAATTAAAAAATTTACAGATGTGCTCTACATCTGGTACCACAGTGTTTGTGAAAGGTCCACCAGTCTTCCTCTTTTCCTCCAGCTTCTGGAAGCTTCCCTCAGTGCATACCATTTGGCCTCACAGGTCTGTCTGAAGTTTCACCCGCCACACTGCAGAACCCAAAAAGGTCACACTCTGTGTGCTTACTACATGTTTTGTATTTATCAATAACATCATCAAATCTTCTTTTTACTCATACTAAACCTCACAACCTTATAAAATATAATTATTACTTTACATATAAAGAAAATAAAAGTAAGATTAAATGACTTACCTATTCTCCACAGCTAGGAAACAGACCAAAATGTTGATAGTGCTGAGGTTTGGGATGTCTAGCTAAGTCCTTTCATGATTCTTTCATTTGTTCTAAAAGAGACTTGGGGCTGAATACAGTGCATTTTTGTTATGCTTTATGCTTTTTTCTTAAATGGCCCCCGGAGATCTTAAAGGACACAGATCTACGTGAGACACATATGAATAACTGGGAATTACCTAACAAAATTATTTTATGCAGGACTGGAGGCCCAAATGAGTAGATGCAAATACTACAAGTGAATAACTTGACGCATGATGTCGATTTTTAATTAGGTAGAGTTGAAAGAAAATTCTAATGGGAATGTTACTGTTTCTTTCTCAAACACCAGGATAAACACACAAACATTCAGTAATGATTCCAACATGAAGGAGGAAAAGTTATGTGCAAGAGGAAAGAAGAGAAATGAAAAGATTCTCCATGCTTTACTGAAAAGTAAATTACAGGACAGTAAAACTGAGTGAAAGTAGTATTCCTAGCCCTGTACAGAGACAACTTTCTTTATGGTAACTCCCACTTTGTTTTCTACTACTAGGTTCCACATTTTAGCTGAAGTTTGAAGAGGCTGAATATCAAATTTACTCCCCGTTCTCTGCACTCTCATCAAGTACAGTATTGTTGAGGGTATTGGTGAGGTTGCTGCTGTCCTTGGTCCTGAGCCTCTCATCCTTAGGCGATCAGGTTGGTCACAGGAGCTCTTCTGGTCCCAAAGTGCCCTTTATGCTATCACTTGCAACTATTTAGCTTGTTTTTCCTAAGGTTGAGCACCTTCAGTCTTGATAAACACTTGTAGGATGAGCTCTCAGTTCACATAAAGCGTATACCTTCATTGGATACGCATTGCAATAAATTATTTCTTTTTCAACACAATTTGTAAGCTGTAACAGAGATGAAAGTCACAAAACCGCTTGTAATCTTTCCATATCACAATTGACTTTATATCTAAAAATAGACTGAAATGTTCTGAAAATTTCCTTAAAAGGAAAACATGATAGCCTCATAAAATTAAGAACTAATATTAATGAAACTTACTGTAAGAATGATATAGTACAATATAAATATATCAAATTTTTCTCACTAAGGTCACAAAATAAAGTTACCTTTTTCTAAGACTTTGCCAGCTTTTAAGTGACAGAATGAGTCTCACATAACATCCTCCAGCTCAAAAGACTTCTGCCATGAAATATTACAATGTTATGAACATGAGCAGAACAACCTGCTTTCAAAGCCAGCTCTCTGCTTTCATAGATACATGATCTTGGATGTTCCTTGACCTGAAGCTTTATAGTTCTGCTGTCTGCAAAACAGGGATGATACCAATGAGTTACACAGTGTTGTAAGGAACTCATGGGACCATTCACAAAAATTGCTTGAGAAAATGCCAGGTGATCACCTGTAATAATTTCAATCACCATTGTCATTACCATTGCCATTAGCGCTCATGGTCTCATTACTGTTTTGCGATCAGAGCATTTTATCTCGCTGCCAGACTTTTGCCGCTGCTACTGCCATCCATCAGGATGTGATGCTTTTTGGACTGTGCAGTCTAGATCCAGTGGTTGCCATAGCAATCCCGATCTCTAGTTAAATAGGATAGTCCCTGTGTTGGCTTCAGTTTGAACGTGGAAACTGAGTCCTTTTTAATTCCTTACTCTATTAGCAAAATCCAGTAACTTTATTAGCACTGTCCTTATGTCCTCCCTCTCTCCCTCCTTCCCTCTCTTCTTCCCTCCCTCCCTGTCTCTCTCTCCCTCTCCCTTCCTTCTTCCCTCTCTGCTTCCCTCCCTCTTTCTCCCCCTTCACTCCCTTCAGACTCCCCCACCTAAACAAAAGCATGTCATTATTCCCACTATGTGCCCCAACACTGTTTACTGTATTTCCACATCTTCATGCTTTAAAGCCTAAAACCAAGCTCATCCCCAAACCAGAAGATGTTTTTACCCTATTTTGTCAATATGTTTCTCCAAAATTTGTCTTTTGAGGTAATTGTGATGAAAATAATCAAACTCCTTGGGAATTACCTACTCTTAATAACCTCAAAAATATAAGCAATATTTCCTGTTAAAACTCACTCTCTCCTCCTTAGGAGAACAATAGGCTCAAATAAAACTGATGATGTATTTCTGGTTTGATTCCCAAGTTCTTCAATTTCCAAATTCATGCTGCTTGGTGTCTAAAATTCCAGACTTAAATAGATACAGGTACATCAGAATAGGGCCAGGATGTAGGTCACAGGAGCTGTGCCTGCCTGGCAAGTGCAAGATCCTGAGTGTGATTCCCAGTAGCAAGAAAAAAGAAACCATAAAAACATACATCAGAATGTTCTTTGCTATCTGAACTTATGAGGAAGACAACACTATCCCAATTTAGAAATTGATGATATATTACAATATATAATTGTTCAATGTTCATATGTTTCCTGGGATCTGTATTACAGAGCTCTTTCCTAACACATTAACATGTATGAGTCCTGGGTTCAGTCTTAGCAATGCAAAAACAAAAACAAAACTTTGAATTACTCCCTCTGACGTGTGCTCTCCTCAGTTAAGGAACATAGCCTACTCCAGACAAATTCCCTACAAATAAAAAAGCTAAAAATGTGTCTCATACTTTATATTCCTGTTCTTCTAAAAACACTATTACTTTCATTTCCTAAGAGGATAAAGATTAAAAGCTCATCATAATCTATGTAGCCACCATGTTCTTATAAGTCTTGGTAGGTAATTTTGTTTTTCAGATTGTGCATTTGATCAGTCTTAATGTTTAAGTTTCTATTTTCTTTTGTTTTTCAAGATTGTTACAAAAAACCATTGATCTGTTACATGGCTACAGCAGGACCCTTTTTCTGGAAACTGCCATAAACACACACCACCTAGATTGTGCTTTAAACAATGTCCTCCAGCGTTTGAGTCATAGAACAAAAACGTTTCCGTGTGTTTATCAGCTGCAGAGCTGCATGACTAGCACCGGCAGAAGCCACAGTCACTGCAAACCCTCTGCTATTCCCTAAGCTGAGTGGCTCTTAGGGCTCCACCCCTGGGCAAGTGGGAGGATTGGCCAGCTCGGAGGACTAGTCAGATGGGGAAGGACTGAGATCCCTGAAAAAGAACATGAAGCATGGGGAACAGATGTCCACACAGATGGACGACTAGCAGACAGGCAGGGACTAGAGGATTTAAAAGATTTTTAGGCTTCTTGGTACAAGGAACCAAACGAACACAATGTCAGGAAAGGGGGCAACACAACTATAGACACATGACCTGTTGGCACTGGATACGTCATGCAGCCTACACATGCTTCACTCTCTCACAGCTAAAAGTTGGAGTGCATGAACTGTGACTCTCCATTCGGTCCTAAAATGGCATCATTCTATACAAATTACCTCACTGTGCTCATTTCAATAGAAAAAGCATCCATGTGTTTGTTAATAGAGGAAAATAGAGAAATATAAAAATCATCTATAATGAGCTTTCACTGACATACTGTGGTATATTCATGGCAACAACTGCACTTATATTGTACTATTTTTAATTAATTTTATTTGAGGTTTCAGTTCAAAAGATAGTAGCTGACTCACTGAAAACAGTAAGGAAAACCAAAATGAATGAGACCAATCCACATTTGTACCCTTCCTCAGAGCATTGCAAAAAAAAAAAAAAAGATTTTTAAATTATTCTTAAATCTTGAGCTCTTCCCCTTCAAATATGTCCATTCTGTGTTGATTTTAAAGATTTAATTATGATTCAGCCACCACTTCTTTTCAAGGATTGTGAAACTACCACTTCATTAGAAGAAAGCAGGAATGAAGAAAACTGATAAATACTTTGTATAAAAAGCAAAATATAATATGTTCTACTTTCTACAGTTTCAGTCTAAAAATCACAATGTTATGACAAAAATGACCTCAATTTAAGTAGAAGAAAACCATAGAAGCAGAGCCACTTATTTAAATTAGATTTATATTTGTCCATTATTTTGTTAGTAGAGCTATCTTTTATCTCGGTGTTACAAAACTATTTTAATTTGTATTATTTAAAGAAAAAAAGCACAGTTTTTACACTGTCAATCTGGTTCTGTAGAATTGCTGTATGTTTTCCCCTCAGTTTGGTGCAAATTATTCAGAGCACTTTAGATTGCACCAATATGTTTTTATTGGCCACACCCAAGCCAGTCATGTAGAACTCAGGCTCCTCAAGGTAATTACCTGCAAAGAGTTGCCTTCTCCTTTCGGCTTTGTTTTGCAAGTTTCCGTGTCACTATAGGAACTACTTTGACATGTACTCTACGTTATGCAAATTGGTGCCGTTTGGCAATTCGCCATCCCCTCAGCCTACTGACCAATTCCACTACTTCATTTTTGTGAATGTCACGGTGCCATTTGATAAAGGAAATCTCTTTATTACCTGGTTTCACCAAGTGACGTGGCTGAGGACGTTACAGGTAAGTAAAGGGCATAGATGGAATTCATTTTCTGGAAGGGATGAGACCATACATGAGCCCAATCTTCCTTCCTGGTGTGAGAGAGTAAGCAGCACGTTGGTGTAAGGAACGGTAACACTGCAGGGAAAACTGCGTTCTGCAAACCCCTCGGGCTACCCATCCAAGACGAGCACAGGGATCAGCATTCTGAAAACATGCACTTTAACCAAGCAATTCTCTTGTGTCCTGTTTACAATGGTTTCATTACTTAACTAATAAGTTCACTTTTCTAGCTTTAATCCTAGAAAGCATGCAAGGAAAAGGATCCCACGTTCATCCAAGTCTGAAAAATGTTGATTTATTTCATCACTCAATAAATGTCTCCTGGATAAGTCCACTGAGTGTGTCTTTTCCGTAGGTTTGGGAAGGTTTCTTTCCATCCTTCACTTGACCTCTCTTTTAGCATCAGGCTTCATCTGTAGAAAACTACTTTTATAACCTGTAAAATGTTTCTTTAATTAGTGCCACAGTATTTTCTTTCAAAATACCCTTCTCTGACATTGCTCCCAGTTTTTTTTTAAATGTCATGGAGATGAAACATAAAAAGGGAAAATTCTTTTGAAAATTCTTCAAACATTAAATACTTCTTAGAAGTTCTATCTAAAGGTAGGAGAAAAATAATTACAAATATACCACATGATATTCTCTGGTCACCTTTGTCCTAATTACCAAAGTCTTTCCCCTCAGGTGCTATTGAGAGGGATAAAAATCCTTCAGCATTTTTAATATAGGAATCACATTGATGGGAAGCCATTTACATCAGACTATTTTCATGGTCGACATTCTGTCACCAAAAGAAAGAGGTGAATGAAATCACTGAGATTTCTCCTCCACCATGTTACACCACTAGCTAGTTTAAAATAAAGAGTGAATTCGGCCAGCTCAGTTCAGTGTGCAAACCAAAAGGTAAAAGCAGTTTGGTGCATAGCCATCTACCTGCTCTGAAAACCAAATTACCTGTAGTCTAAACCTTCAATGGCACCTGAACCCCATTTTCCCAATAGGTTCATTTGAAAACAGACAACACAATATCTCAGCAGTGGCGTTCAACTGACAGGCTAATGAAACTCAAACAGCAGAATCCTCCTGGTGCAGCTGTTCGTAAGACTAATCACAGTCCCAGCCTTCAGTACTATCCAGAAGGGCTTTTACACATGCTAGGGTTTCGTTCCTTATTCATGCAAGAAGGAAAGGCATAGGGAGGAGGGGTATGATTTCGCAGCACTTCCAACCAATCCTTATGTCTTGCACATGCGTTACTTGGGGACGGATCAGCGATATAGTTGGCTGTCACTCTTTCATTAGCCACACCTGGAGATTCATGTGGCTTTAGTGACCTTTTCTAATGCTGAACAACCACTTCTGGAGTATATGTTCCTGATTAGAGTTCTATGAATGTTAACTGGAGGATACAGAGTGTATTCTGTGTGGACACATGTAAGCATGAATAAGTGCACATACGTATGTTCCTCTGTCTATGCCAAAGCAGTTCAAAGCAAGTCATAGTCAACCCAGTCCTTTTCAAAGAAGATCTGACTGGCCTGTGAACTGTAAATTAAGAGTAATTGAATGAGTTGAATTAAATTCCTTTTCCCCAAAATATCTACCATCCCGGTTACTGTAAATGACACATAGGAATAACAAACACACATGCATTGAATTGACTCAGAACGACACTATTTTCTCACGCTCCTCTAGGTACCAACTCTAAAACCACAGCAGCCACAGTGGAGCCTGGTTTACTGCCAAGGCCTCCAGACCCCAAAGTCAGATTTAGATAACAGTTATTTTGCTCCTGCAGGGACTGGGAAGACAGCCTGCATTGCAACCTTCACACTTTCCTCCAAGTAGAATCTTAAATTTAGAAAATATCATAAAATACTTTATGATCCTATAAGCCTTTAAACGCCATATGTTACTTCTGCCTTATTTTTTGGCCCTGCTCTTTGAAAAATAATTACAAGTATCCTGCTCAAAGAAAGAAAAAAATTTTGCCATAGGAGGGTAGAAAAATTATTCCCATTTATTTAATAGCTCTTGCTGTAATGATGTTTACGAATCTGGAACAATCTCCCTCCAGAGCTCATTGACTTTTACTGCTGGCAGACTATGGAGTGGTGGCGTGTCCTCGGTCCTCAGCCTGATGGGATGTTTCTGCTCGTCTCCCGAACCATTCGGCTTCTGGGAAGTGTGCCAACGTGTGTGTGCCCCGCCAGATCTAATCCATCTCACAACTAGCCTCTCCTTCACTAAAGCTTAACTCCCGTACCTAACCGTGGAGAAGGGCCACGGTGGAGGCAAAAGCTTCTCTACTTGCTAGTATTCGGGAGATTAAATTCATTCCATCCTCTTGGTAACTGACAACCAAAACAGTCTGTTATCAAAATCACCACCCAGTACGCGATGCTCAGAGGAGAGCGGGAAACACAGAGCAGCCTTAGGCGAACCTCGTCACTGCTTTGCACTGCCACAGGCTGCTTTCTCCTTGGCTCGAAAGGTCTCCTTGACTTCCCACCTCATCATGGTCTCCAGATGACACTACTGGGATAAATAACAGCGCTGGCATAAAACTCTGTGTGCACACTTCTCTTTCCCACACCATGCAAACCCTTTAAAAACAAATATTCAGCCCCATCCGTAGAGCAAGCACTGTCCCCCTAAAGTTGTCAGAACTCTTGGTGTCACAGATCTTTTAGCAGTGAGTCCTCCCCCTGCTAGATAAGTGTTCCGCCCACCGCATTTTCCCACTGACTCTGTTCCCTCAAATGCTATGAAAGTCAGGCTGTGGCTCAGTGTCGGACCTTCGGTGGGTGTGCCCGCGTGGGTAAGGATGTAAGGCCACCATGGGAGTGTCATAGAGAAGAATCTCACCACACTAAGAGTCACCTGCGCTCCAGATGGTCACCTTCCCTTGAAAACCGCCAGTGGTTTATGGTCTCCAGAGCTTTGTCAGAAGATGTAGTTAAGTAGACAGAAACAGAAGACGGAACTGTGATTGGGAGAGGTGTGGGTCAAAGGCTATAATGCTGCAGTTTAGTAAGATGGATAAATCGAGAGATCCAATATACAGTGCAAGGTGGGGCTTGGCAATATTGTACACTGGAAATCTTTCAATAGAGTAACTTTTAAGTGCTTTCATCATTAAAAAATGGAGCTATGTGATATGATTGATAGGTCAATTTTATTGCAGTAATGATTTGAATTTGTAGATCAAGACAACACATTGTACATGCATTGTACAATTATATGCAATTTGAACAAAAGGAAAAACTACTTGAGATCTATCTCCAGATTGTGAAAAAAATGCAACAAAGAACACATTTTCCCAGAGTACTTTGAGCATCTCTTGCCTTCCTATGATCTAATAGTTTTCACCATGGCATAAATATCTTTTTCACACCTTAGCCAATTGTTATACTCTTCACTGAACTTCCAATTGTTCACCTTTTATGCTTTTGATATCATGAACTATCTCTGAGAGGTCCTCTAATGTGAAGATTTTACCAACAGCCCTTCTTCTTGACACATTTAGCTTTTGTCACACTTGTTATCCTCATTTATGCTAGAAACTTCTTTCACTAAGTGTACCCAGTACAGAGATTGCATCCCTGGGCCCTTCTCTATGGTTAACTATTTCTTGTATAATTTCCACTCACTTTCTACACAAACTTCATACCAGCATTATCATTTTTTTGTTGTTGTTCTCTGCTAGACTTTCATCTGTGTTGGCTAATTTCCTCTTACTATTATTGTCTAGATTTGGGAAATGTCATGTAGGTAGTAGTGAAAACAACAAAGTAACACTACCCCTTCTTGAGCTGTATGTGTATATTGAGTAACTGAGGCACAGTGACTGATAACAGACAGATTTTGAAAGAGATGGTGTGACTTATTATTGACCATAATGCACATGTTATTTACACAGTGATTTGGGGACTGAGGAGCTAAGAGTGAAACTTATGCTTTGTGCAGTTAGGTACAGTTAATATAGCACAGTGACTGAAATTTGAGCTACATTTTGAGTGTGAACTAGTCTGTGGTAAATGAAATTTGTACTTATTAGAACTGCACGTATGAAGAACTGCCTGTTTTGAAAGCTCTCTCTTAATAATTCTTCTAGCATTAAAATAAAACTGGCTGACGACACGACACATTATGTTATTGATTTATCAAGTATTTGCTCCTATTCCCATGCAAAATACACTTTACATAGAGTTCCTTATTTCTGCTCTCCCTTCCTCTCCAAGGTAACACTGACAAACTAGTACTGTCCCCCTCCCCCACATACCCGTAAGTAATATTCTCTAACTGAAGACAACATTTGCACTAATGTCAGTCCCACTGTAAGTTCTTCATAGCTTCCCTGCCTACAGATGAGAGGCGCAGGGACAGCAGAGGGCATCTCCTAGTATCCCCTAAAGCTGGATTCTGCATGGGGCCCAATTCTCATGTACAAAGCAGAAACACTCCAGAGTCTAGGAAAACGGAAGTCTTCCACGATCTTCAGGCTCTTTCACACTCTCCTGTATTTGGTGGCATCACAGAATTCCTGAGAGTCGGCCCTTGGTTTCCTGGTGCCAGGAAGTAGGCACAGGAGCAGGGGAGGAAATGCACTGGAAAAGTGCCACTCACGCCATAGCATCTGACCTTGGTTATCCGACACTCCTAGAATTTACAAAAGCAGCCCTAAAGCCCATAATAAATCCCTGTCTGCTTTAACTAGTTAAAGTGGAAGATCTTATTGCCAACGAGGACCCTGGGGACACAGGTATAACTTGCAGATAAATTTAAATGACTCTCCCTCATGAACTGCCTTCTGTTCTGTATCGATTTTTCCAGAGATAAAACAGGTGAAAAAGAAATTACTTCAGATGTCAAAAATAGTTCAACTCAAATAGTTCAACCAATGGACAATGCATGTCCTATCTTCAGCTCATCCAAGTTCTGAAACTTCAGTCAGTGAACCAAAAAATTCACACATCATTACATTCAAAGGTGTTCATGTGTTTCCAGTTGATTCAAAGTTGTCTTCCCGAGCACCTAGGTTTCTAGTCCATTATACTGATCCGTAACTGGGTCCTCCTAAAGTTAAAGCTGTGGTCATTTCTTAGTGTTACACTGAGTGAGGCAGGTGACACAGAACAGAGGAGACAGAGGAAAGAACCCAAAGTGTGAGAACAACAAGGGCCTGATGGTCTGGTTTATCTCTCCAATGAGACAGATCATTGTTCCGCCAGAGAAAAGAACAAATAAATGTCCTTCAAAGTGCATGGGCAAACATTATCTTTGGTAAAAGTTCGAGTTTACAATTTTTCATCTAAAATGTTGAAAAGCTCAGATTTCCTTACCCCTCTCCTTCATTCTGTGGTGAACCATTTGTAGAGTTAAAGCCAAGCAAGGGAAAGAGCCATATTTTTATCTACATTCTGATCCCAGCTTTCTCTGTACATTTAGGTCAGTCACTAAAACTCGAGTCTCTGTTTCCCGGTCCATGCAGTAAAGACTGTGGTCTATAAATCCTGTAAGATTCTATCCAGCACTGGTCTGGTTTTCTTATGATTTCCAAATTGATATACATCAGAGCCAAAAATAGATGTTAGCATGATTAGGCCCTCACCATACCCCTTCGTGAGAGAAAATAGCCACTGTGAGATTGGCTTCTTGTGACCCTAAATAAGAAAATATTTTATCATTCTGGGTTATAAATTAGCCATGCTCTTTTCTTCACAGATATGTATCAGCTAAATAAATTATTATTAACTAATGTTTGTTGCAGTCTTACTCTGCACAGTACCACCAGCACTTCATGTACACGGTCTCACTGTCATAATTTGATAAGCCGTTATGCCTCTCTTAACATATGAAGCACATAAAGAAAAGGAAATGGTTAACTGATCCAGGAAACAGAATTGCTGGATATCTTGAATTCCTTCCTTAACTTTATTTTTCTCCAAAAACCTCGCCATCAAGTAAAATGTGATCTACTCCATCCAATATAAAAGCTTCACACTATGTCATACATAGAAATATACAACTGAAGACTGGAAATACTTTTAGGCACAAAGTGTGATTAAAATATACAGTGAATTGTTAGATTTTTAAAAATTATAACATTAAAAGACGCGCTGTCATTACTTCATCTCAAAACATTCTTCCTAGGCCGGAGAGTTAGCTCAGTGGTTCCGGCGCCTGCCTCGCAAGCACAAGATCCTGAGTTCGATCCCCGGTAACCACATACAATGCTGGGCATGGAGACTCATGCCCACCAGCCATCAATACCACATACCACAGTGCAGGGTGTGGTGGCTCACACCTGTCATCCCAGCACTTGGGAGGCAGAGGCAGGAGGATTGCTGAGTTCCAGGCTTGCCTGGCTGCATAGTGAGCTCAGAGCCAGCCTGAACTACAAAGCAAGACCCTGTCTCAAAAAAAAAAAAAAAAAATTCTTCCTCACCTTCCAACACACTTATCCCACAATCCTTGCCACTTTCTGGGGCAGTTCTGGGAGTCTCCTTTCTTGAGTGTTTTTCCAGGTGTGATTAAAAGAAAAATAAGGTGAATGCTGCTACCAAGTGCATCCAACCAAAGGACAGGTTCCCAAAGGCATGACAAAGCGTCCTTGTACACTTCGTTCACTCAATCTGGCCCCAGGAGACTTCTGGCTCTTCTCCAAACGCAAAGAAACCACAAAAGATAAGTGTTTAGAACAGACTCAGGACACTGAGGCAGGCACACAGCACATCTAAAGACAAAATAAATAAATAAACTTCCAGAAATGCTCAAGGAAGTGGCAGGAATGAGAGCTCAAAGCAAGAAAGAGCCTTTTGGGGGTGATTGAGAGCGACGGGCCTTTTACTGTTTTGTTAATTTAAACACTATATTTTTTGAGTAGTAAGAATGGCAAATTGGGAGAAAATAAATTGAATGCATATACAAAATATGAAAAAAAAATACAGGGTAGTGGGCACATAGTAGCATAAAAGTCTCCCGCAGTCCCCAAAGGAAGCAGTGGGTGGCAGGTGGAGAAGACAATGAGGCATGCAGGCTTTAGAAAATGCAATATCCCTTCTGGGTCACTCTGCATCCCACGCTGTTCATCTTGTGTTACAACTTGCGCTCAGATTATATTGCAAGTTATAGCTCAAAGCAATTTACAGAAAAACAGAAGCTAAACAGAACATTTAAAACCCATGAATAGTGCACTGCATAACCGACTAAATAATCAGAGGTGATTTGTATTCCTCACCTGGTCACACAAACGAAGGAAAACTTAGGTGATTCTGAAAATGAAGCATATTTCAAAGGCATTCTGTGTGTTATAACACGATTAGTGATTGTTGCAGTGAGGAGCAGTTGAGGGTGCCTTTGCTTGCACAACTGACTTCAAAGTATAAACCACTTACACCATACTTTAGTGTGCTTTGGTGTGCAAAGGTAATTGTGAGCAAAAGAGGTATCTGAAAATTGATATAGTTTGATTTAAAGCAGCTCTAACTGATAGACTTACAGTCCATACAATAAACTATGGCATATTGGACATATAATTATTAATATAGCAATACATGAAATTATCTAAAGATAAGTAAATAAGTAATCATAAGAGCATGCAGAATTTGTGAGCCTTTTGTGATGTAATGGGTTAAAACTGGAAAACTAGCTAACTAAATGGTAACTGCATCTCGAAAATTTTCATGTCCTCATGGTTATTATATTGTCTCATATTCAAGGGTGCTTCTCTTTCTCCTGCCAAATATCTGCTTGATAGAGATAATACAGTGTGATAAAGTTCCACTGTATTAACTTGGCTAGGACAAACCATAGTCCCCATAATTCCCTTTCCAGAATGTTCTGCTTAGAATAAGACACCATGTTATCTGACAAAGTGGGAAAAGAGGAAAGAAACAGCAGCATTTTAACATATACACTCTCCTGTCCACTCAAACACCAATTCAGAGCTGT
This sequence comes from Thryonomys swinderianus, assembly GCA_004025085.1. Taxonomy (NCBI): domain Eukaryota; kingdom Metazoa; phylum Chordata; class Mammalia; order Rodentia; family Thryonomyidae; genus Thryonomys; species Thryonomys swinderianus. Next base: position 67,861 of record PVIC010001928.1, read on the forward strand.
TCCACATGGATTTGGAAAATACGCTTAAAGTCCCTAGTGAAATGATATTAAATTCATCAAAAGCAAAACATTTTAGACAGAAAATAAGTTTATTTTATAGGGATGGATATTTAGACTATCTACTCTATTTATCTTTATCTCACACACAGAGATAAAAGGGGAAAAAAGATTGGCCAATATTTATAATACAGAGTAAATCTCATATCCTCAGTTGGCCTTTATATAAGAGGGGCACTGGTCATCTTCTGTACTGGATGTCCTGAAGGAAGATCACCAAATCTCGTTAAGATGAAAAGGCTGACAGAGAATCGTCCCCATTCACTAGCGCAAATCATATCATGTCTATACTGTGATAACATCAATGATATAGAATTATATGATTATGACTTTCATATTAGCCCTTACTGGGTATCTCTGATCCAAAACATTCCTTATGAGAAGTGTTTTGCATTTCCAATTTCCCATATTTCAGATATTCCTGTGCATATATTGTGATAAACAATTATGGATACATGCATGATTTTAAAGGTTTTTTGGCATAGACTTTCAGAAGTTCTAAAATATTGGTTTCTCTAGGATGTTAGTTTCTCTTTGATTTCTCTTATTAACTTTTTGACACTCTAAAATTATTAATTCAAAACTGGAAATCTCATATCCTTTCTAGCTTTATGTCTTTAGCTTTTGGCTCTTTGCAGCCTTTCTTTATCTATTATTTTTAAGAGAACAGACCCACTTGGGACTAGCTTCACAGGAACATCTTCTGAAATACAGTAAAGATATTTTGAAGCTACATCTAGGTGTTCCTGGAATTACACACACAGAAGTGTTACTCTGTTCTTTCAGTGGTGCAGAAACACGGGAGGGCTTTATGGAGACCCGTCTTTTCCATGCTGCTTTTGGAGGATGATCAGAGTATTGTTTGAAAGAATAAGAAATAAAATTAAGTTGCTGCTCTAGTTAGATGGTGAATGTCCCCCAAGGCCCATGTGTTAAAGGTTTGATCCTCAAGGTGGCACTACTGAGGGGTGCCGTGGCATTCTAGAAGGTGGGACCTTTGGGAAGCTCCTTCACCGCTGGGGGTGTGGCCTCCGAAGCGCTGCGGACCCTCAGCCCTTTCCTCTCTCACTCTTTTGCCTCCTGGGTGTGAGGGGAGCAGTTGGCTCCGAGACACGGTCCGTCATGGCCATCTGATGCCCCGTCCAAAGGCATCAAATCAACAGGTCCATCCAACCATAGACTGGAACTTCTAAACCGATGACCTCAGGTGAACCTTCCCTCTTTAGCAATCGCCTCCGACACCTTTTCCTGGGGACGCAAAGCTTCTGGTCACGCAAAGCGAGGCCACGCCGCAGTGGATCGTAGCCACGCAGTGGGGAGATGACAGAGGCCCATTCGTGGCGGGAGAGGCGGCCCCGGGGCTGAGCTCTCTGGAAGAAGCTGGAAGAGCTGAAGCCACCGTGGAAGCTTCACCTCAGTGACACAGCGGACGGTACTGCTGTGGTCCCAGCCAGGTCACCCATTAGCCTGCGAGGCTGAGTAGGAGATTTTTTTTTTTAAACAATTCGCAAGGCAAGTTGTGTCAGGATATCCATAAAGAATATCAAAAATAAACAGACTGTAGTTACCAGGAAAGAGATCATGACCGCGTAAATCAGAGAATATCAGTATCTACCGCTGGTTCTGTCTCTAGTGATTCCCGGAAGCTATTGTCCTGGAAGCTTCTCAGCACAAGACAACATCTCTTCCATGTGTGTGTCATTTATTTGCTTGAAACATTAACGATAAAGGCAGTGTGTATGTGTGTTTGTGTGTGTATGTCTGTACATGCATGTACATTTTCTCTTAACTAATGAAAGAAAATCATTTCAAATAAAATTATAAAAAGTACTGAATCAATACTTGCCAAGTTTTAAAGCCATGGTACACTCAGCAGAGTAATGACTGAATTGGCTGGAGCAAGAAGCAGGTCCTTCCTTCGCCAGTAAAAATCGCTGCTGAACACATTCTTCTCCTTCATTGCTGTCCCTTGACCTCCAGTGTTAAGCTAAAGAACAACCCCAGCAAAAAAAAGAACAAAAAGCACAGTCTCTGTGTAAATACAAAATCAGTTTCCTCAGTCACAAATTCCTACTGTCAAAGCACTAACTACTGGATTTTAAAAAAATAAAATTCAGATGAGATAATGAAACAAAACTCTTTAAAGAGCTGGTAAAATGTTCAGTTAATAAAACTTGCATGAAATAACCTTCTGCATATAAAAATCTATTGATTTACATTTTAATGAAAACTGAGCGTTACTTAGAAATGGCAGATGTTTCAAAACACAGGAAAATAAATTTTCTTCAGAACACTGAATGGCAGTTCTGAGAAATCTTGTGGTCTATTAAAACATCCATCCGCAGATTCATCAGAGTCTGAGAATTTGCAGCCTTATTTCATTTTTCCTATCCCTACCCTTATCTCCTTTTTCATCCTAATTTATAGCATTTGTCAAAGCCAGATAGGTTGAAAGTAATGGAACCAGGCAGCTATGGGCAGATTTGGTTGTAAATATAGAAACTAAAGGCTCCGAGCAATATCTGCATCTCATCCACTCGGCAGTGATGTGGATGTTCAGACAAGTCAAACTTTCACTGGAAGGTATGACTATAAATAAAATGCTCCCAAAGAGAAAGTAACAAAATGGCCTAACATTGATCCGGGTGCTTTCTCCCAGTCTGATAACCCAACGAGTGGCTTCCATTATCTTTGTTTGAGAGACATTCACCATCTTAGTCATAAACTCTCTAGGATTAATGTGAGATGAACCATTTTGTAAGTAGAATCTGAAAAGAGTTCAGCCAGTTGGTTGAGGGAGAATTTGAAGGCTGAGTCACATCTTCTTTTGGGGGCTCAGCCTCCATCATTAGCCCGTGACCACATCCCCTAAGGTCCTCGCACCCATGGCAATAATTACTGGGAAACTCTCAGAACTGATTGGTATGCACACTTTAAAAGCCTCCCTAGTTGAAAGAAGTCATGACTCATAAATAAAGAAAAACTATAGTATTTATCAATGGGTAGAAAACCATCCTCTTTAACAGGAAATATATGTGATTAATGTGTGTTAATGACTAAAAAGCAGAGAATGATGGGTACTGTCAGAAGGAAGAAGTGGTCTCCAAGACCACTGGCAGATTAAGACAGTAGGAGCTGCAGATGAAACCAAGAATCTGGATAAATGACACAATGACACAGTACGGTAGAAAGGAGAAAATTGATTGAGAAGTGAGATCTCATCTAAACTTCCACACTAAAGGGTCTATACCGTACATGACCTGAAACCAGTATCCTATCAAATAAAGCAGTCTTCCCAGGTTTCACAGTGGACATTTCCTTTCTACAAGCATGATTAAGGTCTCCAATTTGCTAGCTAAGGCATAGTTTGTGGTGAAGGTGCCACAAGTATATACTTATTTCTGAATCACCAAGTTTTATATATTAAATTGTGTTACTAAACTTTCATATTTCTGAAGGACAGTACCCAACACCCACAAGTTAAAGGAAGGAAGGTTTACCTTATGGTTTCAGGAGATCAGTACATGGTTGATAGGCACCAAAGCAGCAGCATTATGATGGATGGGAGTGATGGACCAAAGCTGCTTAGTTCATGGCACCTGGGAAACAAAGTAGGAGAAAGTTTCAGAGAGGAAAAGACAAAGGACCAGCCATGGACCTCCATTTCCTTGACCCGCCTAGATGCACCCAAAAGTGTGCTTCATTAACTCCTGAAATGCATCCCAAAGTCAACAAGTGGAAACTCACCCTAACCATCCCATAAATGTCACTGAGTATATATTGGTTAAAATTGCTTTTATGCCAATAGTACTTTAAGCAAGTAGTTTTTACTACTGCTTTAAATAAAATATCATGTCTTATTTTAATACATCATATGAAATACCTACATTTCTTCTTTTCAAAATATAAAATATATTAAACATAATACTTCCAATTGCACACATCAGACTCAAATAATGTCATTTGCTCTTCTGCAAACATCTTCTAAAATCTAATAGTAAGGGTTATCCCCTTCCAAGTGATTACAGAAGCTAGTTTATCTGGCAGTTCTGCCCCTGCATATTAGCAAGAAATACAGATTGGCTGGAAATGGTCAGGTTAGCTGTGGAATGCAGCTTGGGGACCAGCATCATAGACACTGAAGTCCTGAACTTGCTGTTTCCAGAGTCCTCATTTCCCCAAGAAACAACTCTGATAACCACTTAAAAGAGGCTGCCTCCTCCCAGTGCTGTGGGAAGGAATTCCAGACACAATTGCAGATGTAGCACTATGTCCTTCACAATTGGCTCAATTTGCCGTCTTCATCTCATTTCCCATCATCACAATCTTTCCTGCAAAACCGAGCCTCCAACCAAAATGACCCTTTTCATGCACAACGGGTCTGTACAGTCTGTTACCTCTGCAAGGAAATACAACAGACCTCTTTGCTCCTGAGACAAGTACACGATCTTCCTCCACCATTCCACCCCAAGTCCCGAGAGGGGTAAGACCCCACAACTGTAAGCAGGCACAATGGCCGTCTCCCTGTCCCCTGTAACGCTCTCCTCAGCAGCTGCCAAACTCCACTTCTTGATAGCTCCTGCCTGTCTGTCTTTCATTCCATGAACAGCTCCTTAAAGGTGGGACTTTTTACTCATTTTTGTCTTCCCCAGTAAGAGCCCAGCAGTTGCTTGTAGAATAATAGACGAGTCAGTGAGTAGATGAGAAGCAAGAGCCATGAGAAGAAAGTGACGGAGTGAGGGAAGGTGAGGTTATGTGCACTCACTGCCCAATATCGCCCACTTGACAGCACTGACTCCTCATTAGAAGCTAATTGTTTCCTGATGGAGAACTGAAGCTCTTAAAGCATGCAGAAGTTGTGCCAAATGTAGATAAATTTGAACCTGTAATACTTTATCAAGTAACTCTTATTTAGAAATAAATAATCTTACTTTTCAATTTTCTTCACAAACACAGAACTCTGCATACCCAGTACTGTTCTGAGCATTTAAGAGATATTATTTCATATAATCATCGCAGACTAATGAGGTAGATGCTGTTACTATCACCCCCCATTTTGTGGATGAGGAAACTCAGGTATAAGGTACTTCAATAAATTCCCTAAAGTCTCCCAATTACTAATATGCTAACATTAGAAGACAAACAGGTAGCCCATGCATTAGCTCCACATTATGCCGACTTTGTGGTTATCTGGTCTAAGCATGTTGTTGAAGAGAAAAGACCTCTAAGTATAACTTACCAAAGGCATAACAGTAATATCCCAGGAAGTCTAGTGCAGACTTGAAGTTGGTCTCTGTAAACACAGAGTCTTCTCATTAGGTGTGTGCAAGGCATAGTGTGAGGCATTAGAGAAAATGAGTGTGATGAAGACATTCCCTCTCTCAAAACTGTAAAAGATTTGCTCCAAATAGCTGCTGGCTCCAAGCCAAATAGAGGTCTTCATAAATTTTATTGACAAGTTATTGGAAGTGAAAGGTGAATATAATTATATCTCGGTGTGGAGATCAGAAAAAAGTCCTACATGAAAGACCTTGAATTTGAGGTGAGCCCAAAAGCTCCAGTGAAACCAAGTAAGGCGTGCTGGGCCAAACGATTACAGGAAGTGTGTTTCAGAAAAACAGAGCCCTCTTATTTTCCTGGAGCCTGGGAGGGCTGGGAGTCAGTCAGCACAGCCAGGGCGAGGTTTTTCTCTGAACCACGCTCAGGCATTCCTGACAGAAATTTATGTCTTGTTTCCATAGCAACCAGAGACCTTCAGACTTTGGAGGAAGGAAATATTAAGATCCTATGAAACTTGCAGAGATTAAGAAACCCTGGGCAGTGACTTTAAATAACAGTAAAAATAATGAAGCAACATTTCATAATGTTCCATTCAAATTAGCCTGTAGCTAATGAGAATGATTGTCTCCAAATGAGTCCACAAACTTCAGCAAAGAAAGAATTGTAAAAACTTTAAAAAATCTTAAATCATAGTACTTGACTATTACAAGACAGATAAAATAACTCACGTACATTTTGAATTAAGATAAACAAGGAAAAAGATATATATCATCCTAAAACAAACTGTATTTTAAGTCCACATACTTAAAAAGCTAGGTAAATAAAAATGAATTACTCAAACCAATTAATGCCAAGAAAGCCAAATAAATAGAGCTGTGAAACATTTTATTATTCAAATTTCAGCTGGAAACCAGGTTTAGGGAATCTCTTCAAGTTTATGGAATGTGAAATACAGCCAAATCAAAATTGTTTACGTCCAAATTCCTGTCTTCGCCACTGCATAATTAAATTAAACAAATATTCAGGACAATGGCTCCAAAAACTATTTTAGTATCTCCTTATTATACAGAAGGTAGTAGGGTATTTTATCATACTATACTTAAAAGAACAATCTCTTCCTCAAAAGGGCAAAGTCACAGCTTTTGAACCCAATGGAGAACATCTTTATATACAAAATAGCAATTAAGTAGATGAACTTTATCAAAAGATAAATAAAACCCTAAAAATTATGAAGATACTTCCATAATCAGGAAACACTGCAATTTTTCAAGTCTTAGAATTATGATTTTACTGATACCCAGTACAGTACATTAAGTTAGAGTTATGGAAAATAATTTATTTTTGCATTCAATTAATTACACCTCAATCCTTGGCCAACCTATTTTTAGCAATAACCACAGCTGCTTATGTTCCTAATTAATCTGGAAATAAACCTACTGCTCTGTAAGCTCTTGTGAGTTTTAAACTTGGTTTCTGCCATATATGAAGGAAAAATACTTTCACTTTATCATTGGTACTAAAGAAAATAGGGCTAAGATTCTACACATGTTTTCCCCTAGTTCCAGAACCGAGTGTTAGTCCTAACCCAGGAATAAACCAGAAAATTTCAAACCTAGCAAGTTCTTGGATCTCCTCACCCTGGGTGAAATTTCTTAAGAAAAGTCATCGTGAAGAGAGGAGAACCCATCCACTAGGCCTGGGTTCGCAGGCACTGTCAGTTAACGAATGCATTAACTCGAGGAGTTTCAGGAAGTATAGAAGGGAATACATGCATTTGCATGTAGACAGATACAAACCGCAGACAGGCACTAAGTCACACTCCGAATTTCACAGAAGTCACCATAACTGAAATGGCCACAGACAGAAAATTTAATGGTGTCCCCATGAGCAGTCCCTGGTATAACGTCTGCGGCTCTGATTGGCTGTCTCATGCCAGGATGCCGATGAGGACAGTTATCAGTGGAGCGCTTAGCATGGAAGTGGGGAGTCACAGCAAAATGCTTGTTTGCAAGCTGAATGAAAAGCGTGAGTGTATTCTGTGCGCCTCGCCTAGCACATGCTGCTCTGTGAAATAACAGGCCGTGCACGGGCAGAGTGACAGCATCGTCTGATGTCGCTGAGCAGGTTCTCCTCACCCAGGGCGCGCCGTCAGGGCCTCCTGAGAGAAAGGTCATTGCCTCAGTGCTTTTCTCTTCGTCCCACACTTCCCATCCCCATTCTTTCCTCCTGTAGCCCAAGTTAATCACTTCCTTATATTAAATTAATATTCTGATTGCATGCTGTTATCATCTGTCTAAAATTGCTCAAAGTCCAATTCTTAAAATATATGCTCTCTACACAACCACCCAAATCTCTTCCCTTCTATTTCTGCTCCTATTGATACCGCTTTTTTCTGTTTCTAATTAAAACAATTAGAAAATCCGTATAACGCTGGAACAGCAGGAAGTATGACACTCCTGAATACCTTTGAAATGCGACTGTCTTAGTACCGCTTTCTGCACCAACTTTAAAGAAGGCTGCTAGCATTTTTGCATAGCTTTAAAAACAAAATAATTAATAACATCTTCAATGGGTAACATAAAAGACATACCTCTCATGGTCAAACGTGTGTACTCTCATCATACCCTGCTCTCAAGTAAAAAAAAAAAAGTGTTGCTTAAGTTAAAACCTACTCCTTAAAATCCTGTTGCAAAATTTCAAAGCCACAATAGGTAGATAACATATTAACTTGTTTTCTTTGTGTTTGAAAAGCGCATGAGTTGCACAATATTTTGTAAATAGCGTACTTATTTTTCTCTTTATTGAGCAACTGTTAAGTTATCCATTGAACAACAATAACACATAAATTACTGAAAGGTTTCACAAAGAAATTTGCCCACATAAAATTGATCATCTTTTTAGCAGCATAACAAACAAACAAAAAGATAAACAGCATGAATGTCAAAAGATTATCAAGGATCACACTTATGAAGCACTTTACAAAGCACTCTCCATGCCTACTATCATATTTAATTCTCACACCGTAACTTCACATCATAATTAACTTCTTATCGCAAAAGAAAAGACCAAGATCAAAGAAGTCAACTTGGTGACTCAAAGCAAAGTTAAACAGAAAAGTTGAAATTGTTTTTGTTTTTGTTTTTTTAATTTTTGGTGCCAAAAATTCTTTCAATCACTCCTTCGGTTTGGATCTAGCAAGGAAAACAGAAATAATTCCAAGAACTTCGTGGCAGGTATTTGGCAGGGATTTGCGAAGGTGTTGCAAGAGCTTCATGGTGAGGCATGACTAAGCCGAGCAACACTGCTATCAGCTGCAGTTCTGAAAGCACAGAAATGGGGCGAGGCTGCTGCCGTAACCCCACTGCCCAGGGCATCCAACCCCACCGGGCTGAGAGCTGGGCTGCCTGGACCCCAGGTCGTCGTCACTGAAACACAAGAAAGCAAAACTCCAGACATAAGAGAGAGTCTTAGCAGCGCCTTCCAGGAAACCTGAGCCAACACAGAAGGAACATTCCGGGGACTGTCTTGGGAAGAAAAATAAAAATCTTTTTTAAATAGCTAGGAAGCATAAGCAATCTCTGTAGTTAAAAAAAAAAAAAATCAAAATCTCCAGGAGCTAGGCGCATGGTTTAAGTTAATTATCAGTTGTATAAATTCCATGGTGGTCACTTTGCATTCAAAATTATGATCATAATGTCCCATTTATAGTCACGATGAACATGAGATCCCAGATTCAGGGGGACACTTTAAGCACTTTAAGATCTCCAGTATCACCAGGTCTGACAACCATGGGAGGACAGACACTGGTGCTGTCCTCTCCGCTCCGGCCTAGCACTGGCCTGACAGTGAGCCAGACCAACAACTCAGGAAAAGCCAGTGAGATGCGGAGCACGCAGAGAAACAGCAGAACGCGGGCCTGTCGGCCCAGTGACTGTCTCAAAGACCTCAGAGCCAGAAAGAAACATCACAGCACAGTTTTAAGAAAGAAAAGTTCTTTGAGGTCTGACAAAAGCAACATTTTGTCGAAGATGGTGAGTAGGAATTTAGAAACACGTAGAGAGGGAAAGGATATGGCAGAAAGGAGAAAGGATGATCAAAGCTGGAATCCGAAGTAAAGCTATGTCTAAGGATAGTGAATATAGCCCGGGTCAATGAATAAAGAAGTTGATAGAACATTAGGCCTTTATAAAAAAGAGATTGAGATTATTATGGAGAGAGACTTAAAATCCAATCTGAGAGGCAGATGTGAAGTCTAAGCTGTGTATGAAGGCAAAACCGGGACATTTAAAAATCTAGAAAAATGAGATAGTAGAAGGGACATAAAGCCCCAAACAAATCTTGGCAGTCATGTCTCCTGGCCTCTCACTTGCCTCTACCCAGAGCTGAGAATGTAACATGTGACATTTCTGAGTAGGGTCCCATAGCTTCTTGCACATGCCACGTGCATGCCATTCCACAAAGCAGCCAACATTATTAGCCAATTATTCTTCACCCATCTAAATTGAGACTCTTTAATGTGGACCACGAGGCTTGCCAGGATCTGACTACATTTTCTCTTCTCTTCCTGTTTCAGCCTCACTCTTTATTTCTTAGTTGCCCAGCTCCGCTACTTGAGTCAAGTCTGTTCTTCTTCCCTTTGCCAAGAACGCTTCTTCCTGCTCCATCTTCCCACATGACTGCAAAACACCATTCTTCTAACATCATGACTCCAGCCACTTCCTCAGGGAAACCCCACCTGACTGTACAGACAGCACAAATTCTCCTGTTTACAAATGCTCACACTGCCATCTTTCCGACTGCTTAGAGACGAATGAATAGTAAGAAGGATGCAGAGGGAGAAAGATCCCATAGAGAAGTTATCTGCACAGATAGTTTCCAGTGTCTTTGTGGCAAACAGGTGACATTACAAGATAAGCTATCCCATGTCTTGTCTTGTCTGGAGCACAGAAGAGCCTCCTGAGCAGTCATCCCTGGGCTGGGGCCCATCCATCTTCCACCAAACCCTACAAACTAAATCTCAGGTTCTCCTGCCGCTTCCACATTCTTCTCTGACTTCATACTTTATTTTTATTAAGAGGATCTTAAATTTCATCCTCTTGATGAACTTCTCGTCTGGGCACCAGGATCTTCAGTATTTGGAAATGATGGAGGGAAAAGAGAGAGTATTCTAGAAACGTGCTGCGGAATTTTAAGTCAGACTGCCCAAACTGCATTTAAAAACAATAATTATGGGGCCGGAGATTTAGCTCAGTGGTTCCAGCGCCTGCCTCGCAAGCACAAGGCCCTGAGCTCAATCCCTGGTAACCACATACAATGCTGGGTGTGCTGACTCATGCCTACTAGCAACCAGTGACACATGCCACAGTGTCCTAGACCAGTTAGTAAATGTGGAGATTCCTTAGCATTGGACAGAACTTGAAAGAAATAACTGTTGCCTCACCTTTAAAAACAAGCAGGAGGCCAGGCGTGGTGGCTCATGCCTGTCATCCCAGCACTCAGGAGGCAGAGACAGGAGGATTGCTGAGTTCGAAGCTTGCCTGGGCTATATAGTGAGCTGAGGGCCAGCCTGAACTACAAAGCGAGATCCTGTCTCAAAAAAAAAAAAAACAATAATTGTGGATTATTTACATTACAAATGACCACTTGTATACTGCTAAGTCATGACAGATAATATGTGAAAAACAGGAGATAGAATTACAAGTGGTAGTCTCGCCGCCACCACCCTTTCTTAGCTCTTTCAGAGGCCTCGGCAAAGCCTGGCTGAGCTCAAGCTGAACCTGTGATCAGAGTAACACAATTTTTAGGCTAGTGTGAGTGAACAAGAGGGAGCCAAGTGAAAAAGAAAACTATTTCAGGCAGAAATGAGCTAGATAGGAAACACAGTAGGCCTGAGAGACTGAAAAGATTCCTTTGGAAGAAAGAATACATGGGACCTGGGGCGTCAGAGCTCTGGGGAGATAGAGTTATGAAGATTGCCATGGTTTGGGGCTGGATGTCCCCTCAAAGCCTCCTTTGATCAGAGGTAGCTGAACCTGGAATGTGTGACGCTGCATTCAGTGCATGATTGCCGAATCCCTACACATGAGTGAGAAGTTTAGCACCACCTTAATCCTGGTAGTCTGGATGGGATAAAAGAGGCAAAAGGATGCAATGAAGGTCTCTCGCTGCTTTTGCTCCTTTGTCTGTGCCGTGTTGCTTCTCCTCTGCATGCCTGTTTGCCGTCTCTACCTTGGAGCCAGCCGATTATAGGCTGAAAACTCTAGGAACTACAAACTAAATAAACCCCTTCCTCTCCAACTTTGGGTACCAGGTATTCTGTCTCAGTAATGAGAGAAAAGTAACTAACACAAGGACCTTCAGAGCTCCATCGCCCCCAAAGCTACCTGCAGATTGCCTTCACTGTCCTCCACCACTGCTTCCATCTTTCCTCTGTGGGCACATCTCCTGTCACTGCCCCTCACCCCTATTGTCGACCTGGGAGCCCTACCTCTCCTATTTCCAGGGCCAGAGGGTCTTCTACTCTCAACTTCCTTTCACTGTCTCCCTTTTACCTTCCAAGCATGAGCCCAAAGAGCAAGCAGAGGTGTATGTTCCATCATCTGTTATCACTGTGGCACTTTGTACCTGGCTTTGAGCCCTCTTGGATATACACGCAGCTGAACTTCCATGAGCACTACAGTCTGATATCCTCTGGATCATGATTTGACATTCTCATATTAAGCTTTGCATCTTCCGCGCTTGGTCTTGGAAAATAATCAATAAATGTTCCTCGTAAAATGAACAGAGATAAATATTCATGTCCTAAAAAATTACTTGTTTAGACGGATGTAAACTTTGCAGATGACATCAGAAAGAAGAATGATGACTCATTTCATGTAAGACTGGTATAATTTGCATTTTTCTGAGGTGAAAAATTTTTTTCCTTTTTGGCCACTGTTCTATGGAAGATAATAATGACTCATCTTAGGTCAGTCCAGGTCTTTGGACCATCACCATACATGTCTTCTTTTGTCTCCTTCGGCTCCGGCCTGCTATCTCTGCCTCATGTAGTCTCTCACTTAGGTTTTGTTATCTGAGTGATATTCAGGGAACCAGGAAAGTTCTTACACAGGACCCAGAGCAGCGACTGCGAAGAGAAAAGGCTGCCTGTACCTCTTGGCAGCCCATGGAACTGCTTCCTTCTTCCTTCACAGCCTATGTGAGAAACTCTCACCACTGTCTTGTCCAACCTAAGTACCAGTGAGAGGGGATTTCTCTTCTTCCAGGTCATCTCATTGCTCGGAAAGAGACAGTTTGAGCTACCAAATGTTTAGCCAGTGCAAAGGAGAATTAATACATGACATTTTGTGTAGAACTCAAAGATGAGGGAAGGCACAAGCCAACCATAATTATGTTCAAAGGTCAGGTTGGGCATCCCGGGGAGAACAGATAGGTAGGTGCCTAGTGCTCCTAACAACCAGGTCTCCCTACAGTGACAGACTGGGGCCACAGTCACCGGTTGGGCTCCCCAACACTTCCTGTATTCACAGACAAGGCAGGAAATACATCAGTGCTGACAAGACTCTCCAAGTGAATCTCCATGAGCTGTTCCTAAGGGCCCACTGACCCTGTCAAGGGCAAACTCACCCGCATTTCCTTACTGTGCTCATTGGGAAATTCTCAGCTCATATCCCAGGAAGTCCAACACTTGACTTTTCTACTTCCTTTCTAGCCCATCATCATGGTATAAAGACTGTGTCCTTTAGGAATCTTCCTTTGATACTGTCAAGGCCATTTCTTCTCTAAACAAAATCAAGTCTTTGCAGAGGTGCTTTTTCCTCTTGCACTCTTGTATGCCTATCACAATTGGTCTCAAGGCCAAGTGTGTAGCTCCTCTGCAGGAAGTACCATAACTTTCAAGAAATACAGAAAAAGCTGGGTGTGGTGGCTCATGTCTGTCATCCCAGCACTTGGGAGGCAGAGGCAGGAGGATTGTTGAGTTCCAGGTTTGCCTGGGCTCATAGTGAGCTCAGGGCCAGCCTGAACTACAAAGTGAGACCCTGTCTAGTCTAAAAAAAAAAAAAATGATTAAAAGATAATATTTTGGTTTATCTCTCTGTGCATAGTAAGAACTTTTACTTGCCATCTTCAAATGGAAATAATGTCTGCTTTTTCTCCTTCAGGGGATTGTGGAAACAATCATAAGAAAATGTATGAAAATATGTAAGTGAAGAGTCAGGCAGGAATTTGCTTTCTATAGAGTAAAGAGAAAACCCTGTATGGTTAAAAAGAATTAATCTGGAAAATTTTTCAATTATCAACAAATAACAGCCCATGAGGTTTTATGCCTGGAAGCCTACGCTGTCATTTTTGGCTTCACTAAATGCTGAGAATGACTAAGCTAGTTGGGAAGAAAAGGAAAACCTGTATGCATGTTTTCAAGCATTCAGATCATGCTATATTTTAGAAAAACTCCCAAAGTCCAGGGAAGGCTTGAAAAACAGTTAGGGAATTCTCAATGACTTTACCTACCACATTTATTCATTCCAGAGACTGCTAAACCACTATGCTACTTACAGATCTGTTCAGGTTTTTAAGATCTTACAAAACAGTGTTGCAACCTATGCTCTCCACTGTGGCCACAGCTCCCAGGACGTGTCATTGCAACACCATAACACAGCGTGCCAACTGCGTCATGATCGGGGGCCTTGAGATCCAGGTTACCCCATAGCTCATGACTTGGGCCTGTTCTCAAGGTCCTCTCAGCCTGGGCTGCTCCTCTCAATCATAGACATCTATCACTCAATCACTTAACAAATTCTTGTTCTTAAAATATAGATTTCTATTAGACTGAGACACCAATAATTCACTGCTTACTTAATTGCCAGACTCAGGGTGACAGACGGTAGGAACCCTGCACAATATGGACACAGCTGGCAGCCATTTCCCTCTAATCACAGCCATCTGACACATTTGACCTACAGAGGATTCTGGTGCCTTTTGTCTGGAATGTATTAGTGGAGGTGGAGGTGAAAGCTTCCTAGAAATTCTAGCTAAAGCACCCGCCAGACCTTTGGAAACTGGAATGACCTCTTTCCATCCCAGTGGGAAAATACGAGCATGCCTGCTCTGGGGTGAACTATCACTGCCCTTTTATTGTGCCATGTAAACAAAGATGTCTCTTATACAAACAGGGGCTTTTACTTTACCTTAAAAGGCACTAAAACCTGCTCAGTGCAGAACGAGTGGCTATTAGGAATATAGCTCTCCAAAGCCCTGTAACTGTAAATTTCCCCCTAGCCATGTAGGAATAATGTGATACTTGAGTAGAAAAAAACAAAAAAAAATACATTCTCAAAAGGAACAGCTAGTGGTCGGAAGAGAGGGAAAAAGGTGACTATAAATGGTTGAAGAAATTTTCTGATAATGGAACTATTTTGTGTCTTGATTGGAGTGGGGGTTACACACAAATCTACAAACATGGTAGAATAGCATCAAACTTTTTGTACATTTGTATAATTCATATTAACAAATTATTTGGCTTGAACTAAAGTTGATTTCCCTATTCTGATATTCTGATATTGTACTATAGTAAACAAAAGATTACCTTGAATAGTGACTGGATCAAAGATACACAAAAACTAAATACTAACCTTAAAACCTTTGTTATGATTGTAATCTTTAATTAGCATATTCAAATTAATAACTAAAACATTAGAAGATATCTGAAACACTTTTTCATTTAGTTTGCAGAGAAAAATATTTCAAGGGTTTGATCACTATATAAAAGGATATGAAATACCTCTGCTCAATTAATAACCTTAAAGCATGTGTATGAATGATTTTTAGCCCACCCATCATCTATATCATGATCCTCAAAGTGTGATTCCCTCAGCCATCAGTATGAGGGAATCTTCTAGAACTGAAAATTCTCCGTCATTCCCCCAGATTTATGGTGGGGGAGACTGAGCAAAGGCACTGCGTTCGTCAGCTTTCTGCTTCTGTAACAAAACATCATGTAATCAACTTCAAAGAGAAAAGGGTTTAGTTTGGTTTGTAGTTTCAGGAGTTTCAGTCTGTGGTCAGTTGGCCTAATTCTTTTTGATGCCTAGGGTAAGGCAGCATTTCATGGCAGGGTGGCACAATGAATTTGCTATCCCCATGGCAACCAAGAAGTGGAAGAGACTGGTGTCCCCACAGACCCCTTCAAGGTCATGTGCCCAGTTATCCACAGCCTCCCCCCATTAAGTCTTATACCCTAAAAATTTCTCAACTTTCCAAGAGTTTCAAGCTGAAGATCAAATATGGGTCTTTTTAGATCATTCCAGACCCAATAGGTCAATGAATCTATCTCTACAATAAACCTTTCAAATAATTTTAGAAACATTAAGACTTAAGAACCAGTTTTCTCTATCTGCATTGTAAGTACCTGACAATCACATTTTTCAAAAGAAAAAGTAAAATAAACGTGCACAGCTTTAGTCTTTGGCAAAAGCCCTCTATTTTTCCTCCACATTAAGCCAATTCTTGGTACTTCCTGGAGACCCAGCCCAGTCCATCATGCCAAATCACAGAGCCCCAGGGTTAATTCCAACACGATTCCCACAAGTTTCATCAAGAATATTGATTGTAGACCCAGTCTGATTCCCTGACATCCATTATAATTCTGT
>PVIC010001929.1:0-36716 GCA_004025085.1 Thryonomys swinderianus
AAAAAAAAAAAAAAAAAATTATATCCTCAGCCCTCTTAACTTCTTTATCAGAATTTTAGGCTAGTACAATCTCTAGTTCACAAATCTTTACTGGAAGAAGAAATCCAATATACAAGCCAAATGAGAACAGAGCTGATTAAAGAGTGTGTGGGTCTGTGGGGGGATAACATTGTATTTTGTAGAGTTCAGAATCAGTGTCCGTTCCTGCTTTCTAATACAGCTGAAGAACCCTACATCCCCAAGTACTACAGTTTAAAAACCATAAATCTACTCTCTCTCTTTTTACAAATGAAACTATTTGCCAAGATCATGACAGTAGTAAAAGAACCTAGACTCCCATGTCTTACAAAGGCTCAGCTTTTTCAACTCAACTACTCTTTCTACAAAGCTATGAGTTGTTCATTTGTCTATTGCTCCTTCTTTAACTAAAAAAGGAGAAGGGACAAAATTATGTAATAAAAATGAATAATTAGTAAATTGGACTGGATTTCAGAGAGTTCCATTTGCACCATGGAGGTTCTCATACCATTACTATAAGCAAAAGATATAAAAGGTAGAGAAAAGTTCATTTGTAAACCAGGAGAAAAGGTAGTTATTATATTGCTTTCCTCAAAAATATCCTATATTCCTACTGTAGCTAAAAACAATTCTTCCTTCATTCAGTTATTAAATATATATATTGAGAATTTATTTGGAGATATGTAGTGAAGATAAAAATAAACAAAACCGACAGAAGTTTCTGTCTTTGATTAGTCTTGGGTAAACTACTGAAACTTTCTGAATCTTAGTATTTGCTACTCACTAGATAATATTTAACTACAAATAAAAGATATGATGAATATAAAAAAAGAAATCCTGATGGGTAATCAAGCATATAATAATAATAAATCTTCAATAACAATAATACATCTTCAACATTAGTTGCCTTCCCTGCCAAAATGTTAAATATCAAGCCAGGGATTTAGCTCAGTGGCACTATGCCTGCCTCACAAGCATGAGGTCCTGAGTTCATCCCTGGTACCAAAAAATAAATAAAGTTAAATAGCAGATTGGAAATGAGAGGTGAGCAAATACTAAATTTCTTTACTAATAACATACTGATTTAAAGGCAATGCAGCTGAAATGATAATTCCAATCAGATAATTGTGTTAAGGCAATTCCAAACAGGTTACTATACTAGGAAAGAAGTAAATAATATTTTAATCTGAAAAAATGAAATTTATATGAGCCCTCTCAATCAAGTTCTGTATTTCACTTTGTTATCTCCTTCACTATGTACTTTCAATTACTATTCGGCTCTTTCCATAGCATCCAGCCCTGTATGGTGAAGAAAATGTGTAAGAAATACATAGGAGGGCCAGAGGGTTAGCTCAGTGGTTCTGGTCCCTGCCTCGCAAGCGCAAGGTCCTGAGTTTGATCCCCGGTAACCACATACAATGCTGGCGTGGAGATTCACGCCCACCAACATACCACATACCACAGTGCCGGGTGTGGTGGCTCACGCCTGTCATCCCAACACTTGGGAGGCAGAGGCAGGAGGATTGCTGAGTTCAAGGCTTGCCTGAACTACAAAGCGAGACCCTGTCTCAAAAAAAAAAAAATCTACTAAAAACACCAGATGTGGTAGTGCATGCCTATATCCTAGTGCTGTGGGAGACTGAGGCAGGAGGACTGCAACTTCAAGCCATGCCTGGGCAACTCAGTGACTTAGCAAAATAAAAATTTTAAAAGGGCTATGATGAGATTGAATCATTTATACTCAAATGGACGTACCTACAGGACATACTCATAAATGAAATAAATTGGTCACAGATGTGCAAATATCATATATTTTCTCTGATATGAGAAACTGAAGCTATAAATGTGTTCTAGAAAGCATGATTGATATTGTGAAATAGTAAATATTCAAAGGGTGATGGAGCTTAGGGGTAGATAATGAAGAAAGAAAAAAATTGATGGTTAAAAAAAGAAACAATGCATGTGTATATAGGGGGAGGTAGGGTGGGAAGGAAGGAGGAAAATGAGAATTAAGTTGTGTCATATACTGGTACAAATTCTGAATGTGGAGTGTAATTGTGATGTGTATATATAATGTACCAATTAAATGTAAAAAAAAAAAAAGAGGCAGGAGATGTAGTAGCTGGAAAGTCCCTGGGTTCAATCATCAGAATGACACCAAAAAAATTTTTTTAAATTACCAGAAACCTAAACAAGTCTGGTCAATGTTTACCAATAAAACACCAAAATAAGACAAGTAAGCCTTTTTCACTAATATAACACATGCAAAGGAATCAAGAAGCATGGATGATAAAGTCTTGTGGATTTTCAGATCAGCTTGTAAATCACAAATGCACTGCACACTTGTTAATTATTGGAGGTACTCTGTTCACTATTAACTTTCTACAGGAAAAGTTGGTCATTCAAAAAAAAAATAAAAAATTTCTTCCAGCCAAATTAAGCATTGTTTGTATCTGTATGCACCCCAAATCCACCTACAAACAAAAACAGTTCATGTAATTCATAAATAGAAAAAGAAAAGACCTAGTTACTAAATAGTTGATTTTTTTAAGAGGGAGATAACTTTTGCTATGACAACTTTTTTTCAATTGTTCCTCAGAGGAAAAACTGAGCACCTCAGAAGACCCTTGAACAAAAAGAAAATATTCCTTCCCTTTTTCTCAAAAGAGATAATTAATACCGTGTAGTGAACATTGCATAAATTATGACATTTTTATCAACCAGGCTTACCAATCTAAATCAAGTAAACTCAAACAAATGAATAGGAAAAGTCAAGGTCACAAAGAAAGATAGGCTTTGTTCTAAGTGCAAAGTGTACAACCCTGTGCATCCTGATACCAAGACAGCATCAAGAACTCTTTGTTCATCTAGAAAGACCTCTTGGAAGAATCAGGCTTCAAGGAGGCACCAAAGACACAAAGAGTGGTAAACTTCCTTAAAGAAGATGTACAGAATGGAGGGAGAAGGAGATAAAACTGGAGCAAATGTATAGAGGAATTTACATTGAAAAAACAGAGTATAAGAAAGATTTTTTTGTTTTATTTTTAAGAAGAAAAATAAGAAATTACATAACAATCTGCAATGATGGCATTAGGAGACAAGTTATTTTGACACAAATTTATTACATGTGCTTAGATACACCTAAAAGGATAATTATTTTGAATAAAACTTGACTATTATTCAAAAATCTATGAATCTGGATATTTTCTTTTCATCACAATTTTAGAAGACATTCTGTTAAACCCACCAGTGCAGGGACAGTAGTTTTTGTTTGTTGTTTATTTGTTTTTTAAGATAAGCTTTCACCTTATAGTTCAGGCTATACTATATAGTAGAGTAGTTCAGGCTCACTATGTAGCCCAGGCAAGCCTCGAACTCAGCAATTCTCCTGCCTCTGCCTTCTGAGTGCTGGGATGACAGGCATGAGCCACCACACCCAGCACTGTGGTATATGGTACTGATTGCTACTGGGTGTGAGCCATCACCATGCCGGTACTGTATGTGGTTACCAGGGATCAAACCAGGGAACTTGTGTTTGCTAGGCAGGTTGCTGGAACAAACCACTCAGCTAAATCTCCAGCCCTGGGATGGTAGTTTTTCTTTACTGGAAAGCAGATAAACCAAAATGTGGATCCAAAAAAAGACCAACTGAAATACCTATTATGTAATGTTAAAATCAGTGATATATTACACCTAAAGAAAAACAAACATCAAGCAAAAATATGGATTGACTACTTATAACTAAATATCATTTAATTTTGTCTGTTAGTTGAACAGATCCTATATTTCTATTTTTTTCCAATCTATTAAGTGCCCTTAATCTCACTACCCCTAATTCCCCATCAGTAAAAATAGTAGTGTGATACTTTTCCTCTATGCCTTTTATAAGAGTGCCCAGATGTCTGGAAGTAAATGTATACACATTTAGAGATGCTGAGATGAAAGGGATGCATGCTTTAATTTTATGGATCTTTGGTAAAATCAACATAAAAAGACCTCCTCAGATTGTTTCAATGTGTAAATTTTCAACTAGCCAGAAGGCTTCCTGAAGACATCATTCAAAAGATTTGAAACTAATGTTCTGAGGTTTATGCTGTTCTAGAAACTAATCAGACTAAAGCATTTCTATAGAACACCAGGCACTTGGCCCATGGGGAAGACATTGTAAATATGAAAAGTCCCTAGCTTTACCTTTACAAAGAATTCAAGAGTACTCCTCACAGACCAGATGAAAGAATAAGAACAATAACTTAATATCATAGTCATAAACAGGAAAATTGTAGGTGAATAAATACCACACAATGGAGTGGATGCCAAAGAACACTGGCTTCTCTGGGCCTCAGTTTCCTCAACTATTAAATGAGGATAAGGGCTTAACCGGTACAGCATCTGCTTACCATGGCCAGGGGCCTAGATCTGGCCCTCAGCGCCAAAACAAAAAGCTACCAAAATGAGAAACAAGAGGATTAAATGAATTAATATATGTATAACACTTAGAAAAGTGCATTTGCAATTTCTACTACAATGGCCCAAATCCCTCAAATCTGATGCCAAGTCTCAGAAGGTGCAAAACTAAAAATTTTACTTTATAAATTTTAATTTAGTTTGTAACACTGTAGCCAGAACCTGTCTGCCCTGAATGCATTTGGCAGCAAAACCTGACCTGGTCCAATGCGAGGCTACTTAGAGTCTCCATTAATTTCGCTCTGCCAGCTCTTTGCTGTACATCTCTTATGAATGTATTTGGTTACTGGATGTTGTCCCATCTTCACCAGGATGTTTTATGAATTTCCTAAAACCTGAAAAATTCTCAAACACAGCCAGCCCCACAGCTTTTGGATAAAATATTGAATCAATATTATCTTTAGAACATGTAGAGGTTCTATTTCCTTAAAATAAATGGCATTTTCTTAAATAACCACAAATAATAAGACCCTGAGCTCAGCAGTAGAAAAATGTTAGGATGAGACAGCATTTCCCAGCACGGTCAAGAGGGTCTTAGGTTCCCAGAACACTCTTTTTGAACAGAATTCCTTCACAATGTTTTACTTCCATGTCAGTATAGTTTTCAAACTAATTTCTACATTTCGCTTAAAGAAA
Source organism: Thryonomys swinderianus (assembly GCA_004025085.1). Taxonomy (NCBI): domain Eukaryota; kingdom Metazoa; phylum Chordata; class Mammalia; order Rodentia; family Thryonomyidae; genus Thryonomys; species Thryonomys swinderianus. The sequence continues at coordinate 5,119 of PVIC010001929.1, forward strand.
ATCTTTTCTTATAACTTCAATCACAAATAAATAATTAAGGCTCTTTGGAGGGCATGCCTGTTCCTTGGATCATGTATATCAAATCATTACAGAACTTGAGAACTAATCTTGGAAGAGAACTTTGAGAACTAATCTGAACTCCTGTCCCTTCCCTTCCACCCTGTTTGTCATCTATAAATTTTCTCTCCCTATGAGGTAAGAATAACCTGCCCTAACTTGTCCTTAGGCCCTGTCTATAGAAACACCCTGCAGGTAATGTACAGAAACTGGCTGGAGTATACTGACAAACTCGGAATCGAAAAGGATAACTTGAACTGAGTACAACTAGTTTTACAAACTTGGTAAGTATTTCAGATTATATCTTAGAAAATGACAAGAATGCCCACGTCCAAAATGAAGACTCACCTCATGCAAACTTTTTAAAAAATAAAATAAAAAGATTGCTATCTTATGGACTCAGTGAGTCAACAACGTAACATGGCTGCCAAAAAAGCTACTGGGATTAGGGACTAACTACATCATCATAATCATATCCGGAAAGAATGGGGTAACTGCCCTGTCTGCTATGAACTAGTTGGAGCACATATGCAGTATTATGTTCACATCTGTTCCACATTTTTGGAGAGTCACAGAAAGATTGAAAAAGTGGAGAAAGAAGTGACCAGGATAGTAAAGGGATATGAAATTATGTCACATACATATCAGTGGAAGAAACAGAAGTTATTTAGCCTAGACTTGGTCCAGTGGCTCCAAACCCCCAAAGAACTGCCGTGGTATAGAGGAACAGGCTTGTTCTACCTGGACTCAAGTGGAAGAACCAGACTAGTAAGTGTTAAGTACAGGGAGGATATTTCAGCTAAGTCTACAGAAGTCTTTCTGTAGAACTACAGTAGGAGATTGTGGCTTCTTAAGGCCCAAGCCCTGAAGGTCTGTATTTTTAACAAATCAAACACCTGTCATTTCCTCAGTGTCTTATTGCTGATTATTATTACTCTCTAGAACCACAGCATCTCCCTTCACCCTTCTTAAAATACCCTATCCAGCCAGCCAATCAACTGAATATTCTGCCAGGTTTGTGGGAGGAAAGTGCCTGCTTGTGGGCAATTAGTTTCAGTTTGCAGATCACGGTTTCTATAAACAAAATGAACCCTCACTCAGAAATAGACAAAAAATTCTCATTAATTCAAACAGCACCATAAGACCTAGCCAATCAAACAATATATTATTAGTAGCACTCAGTCCTGATAGGAATATTGAAATCTAGAGGGAAAAAAATGTATGACCATCTTTCCAAACGCCAAGGAATCCAACTTTGCAAGCCAAATATGATCTTTCAAATTCAAATTGAAGGTATCCTCTGACAAGGAGATATGCTTCCTATTTGAAGTAGACTAGAACTCATACTCAGGTAAAAAAATCTATACTCAACTATGTCACTATAAAGCTAAAATTGCCATTGTAATAGGCCCAACATCAGTTAAGCTGCTGAGAACCAGACACAGGCAATCCAGAGTGAGTTCAAAGAAAAATACAAACTATAGAATATTTAAAACAAAGGAATGACTGGAGTTGACCACCCTAAAACTTCTATTACCAAAAGACCACGAGAGATATAAATATATTTTAGTCCATGGAGTTACTAAAAACCTTGAACAATAGATCAGATGGCAAGTATTTATTAATTAATTAATAATTTCAGCTTCATTTGACATCAATTTGAAATTGAGAAACTTCAAATTACTGGAGAATACAATAAACATGTGATGGACCTAACAATAATACTTTCTTTCCTGTGCTTTTTTTTTTAATAAAGAATGTTAGCCAGAAGCAATGTTATTGCCTATAATTTAGAGATTGGTTAAGTCAAGTATGATGCATTCTGACAATTGAGAGACCAACTACTAAGAAAGAATAAGGTAGGGGTAAGGCTGCAGATTACTAAGTACTAGAGGTTTGCCTAGCATGCACAAGGACCTGGGTTCAATCTCCAGCACAGGAAAAAGAAAAAGTAGACCCTAAGTACTGGTTTAAAAAAATAAACTCTGAGCTATATAGTTAAGTGAATATAGCAAATTGCTAAACAATATGCATAGAATTATTCCATTTTAACTTTTAAAAATTTATTTAAAAATACTGTATATATGTTCATACACGCCCAGAAAAAAAAAAATGTCTGACAAAAGATCTAAAAAATTGCTAAATGTAGTAGCCTTTAGGGATATATGGGAAATAAGGAAGTAACTTTCATTTTTTTCCTTTATAGACTTCTGTTTTGATTTGTAATTTTTGGAGGTTTTTTTGCCAGAAGGGTTACCTTTTTGTCTTAAAATAATAAAAGTAAAATAACAGCAATACACAACTTATTTATCAAATACTAACCAAAATAACCACCAACTGCTATTTAAGTGCTGTTACAGTGACTTGAAACTATTAAAAAAAAAAAAACCAAAAAACCTAATCCATACTTTTTCTAATCTATTTTACTAAAACAAATTTTAAAAATCACAAGACCCTCCTGGGTTTCTCAAATGCTTTACTATCCACAAAAAAGCTTGGTCTTGAGCCGGAGGGTTAGTTAGCTCAGTGGTTCTGGCGCCTGCCTCACAAGAGCAAGGTCCTGAGTTTGATCCCCCGTAACCACATACAATGTTGGGTGTGGTGACTCATGCCCACCAACAGTCAATATCGCATACCACAGTGCCGGGCATGGTGGCTCACACCTGTCATCCCAGCACTCGGGAGGCAGAGACAGGAGGATTGCTGAGTTCAAAGCTTTCCTAGCTACATAGTGAGCTCAGAGCCAGCCTGAACTACAAAGCAAGACCCTGTCTCAAAAAAAAAAAAAAAAAAAAAAAAAAGCTTGGTCTTAGGCATAATTTACACACATGGTGCTTATTTGCCACCAGGAATTATTCTACGCGAGATAGCTGAGTTAATTTATTTAGTCTTCATAGCAATCCTATAAGACAAGTACTTTTATTGTTTTCATTTTATAGTTGAAGAAACTGAGGCCAGAGACGGTAAGAACCTATCCAAACTTCCATAACAAGGGGCAAAGCTAGAATTCAAATTTAAGAATTGACTCCGGGATCTATACTTTCAACCACTGTGCTTCCCATGTGAAAAATATGTCAGTCTCTCTGGACAGAGGGCAAAAGGGGTTATAGATTTTAAAAGAGAACAGCTAGTTAATATCCTCTTTGAAGCTGGAAGAGATGCTTCTGAGGGTAAGTGATCTGCATTCCTTCTTATATCATTGCCAAGCTCCAATCCAAGACTTAAGGCTGTATTAAGGCTCATAACCATGTGGGAAGATTCTCCCACAAACTCTTTGTAGTTCAAAGTCCATACCTGACTCCTTACTAAACCACTGAGTCTAAGAATTAGGTCAGTCATCCAGCTAAACAAGTACTTCGGACAAATCTCCACCCCAACTCAAAGCAAAAGAACTCAAACTCTTGCCTAACTTCTTGACAAGGTAGTTTTTCTTTAGTTTCAGGCCTGTTTTAGATATAGAGAGGAAAAGAACAGCAGTCACCTCTGACTTTGCTTTAAGACTTCAGTCAGCAGGATGAAGAGCCCTATTTTCTAAGGAACTCAAACAGAAATTGGCATTTGTCAATATCCTGCAGTAGCTTAAGGGGACAAAGATGAGCGACTCTGCTTAAACTGCATGGGTACAAACATACTGACCTTGCAATTGAGAAGGAAAAAAGTGGTGCAAGAAAGAAATTTAACCTAATTTTAAAACGTGCTCAACCTAGATACACCTGTCCCAAATGGCCTAGAGAATCTTCTTACTTGTAAAGATAAATATGGATTACAACACCATTTTTCTTGTTATACTGTTTGTAAACAAAATCAGCTCCCAATCCTCTGTTCCACCTGCTCACACACACACACACACACACACACACACACACACAAGAAGAAATGAACAAGGAAACCACCGCTTTGGGAGGGATCTTTTATAGGCAGCTTCTGAGCTATGAATTGATGGAGGTACTGCTCTGGTTTTCAAACTTCCACAAATAACCCAGGCGGGACGGCCGGGTGAGCGAACCAAACCCAAAAGTTTGTGCTTATTCTGGGTCTGTGACAAAGGCCAGAAAACCCTGTTTGGAAAGAGATGCGATGCCTTCCACACAGTAGCGGCTCGCTCCCCAGGGAGCACACCCCCCCCCCCAGGCACTAAAGACTTTCCAGATTTAGCAGGGGGTGTGGGGAGGGGGGCTGGAGCTCAGCCTTCTCCTTGGAAGCCAAAATACTGGGAGCCTTTAGACCAAGAAATGATCAGTTCCAGCCAAGCATCCAACCCCAGCTGCTGCCCCGGCGGGGTAAGGAGCAGGAGCCGCTGAGACGGTCCTGCGGCGAGGGCAGCGGTAGGACTCACCTGGGGGAGGAGAAGGGGCGTCGGTGACAGGTGGGGTGGGCGGGAGGCTGCTGCTGCTGCTGCTGCTGCTGCTGCTGCTGCTGCTGCTGCTGCTGCTGCTGCTGCTGCTGCTGCTGCTACTGCTGCTGTCGCTGAGATCGGGGGTAGGGGTCTGGGGCGCGCTCGGCGCCAGGACAGTGGTCGCTACAGGGGTGGTCGGCGCCAGGCCAGTGACCGTTGACAGGGTGGTCGGCGCGGGACTAGTCGGCGCCGGAGGGCTGGTGGGCGTGGGGTCCGCCTCCGGAGGAGTGGTCGCCTGGAAGGTAGTCAGCGCGGGTCCGGTCGCCGCCAGAAGAGGGGTGGTCTCCGAGGGCCGGGCTGGGGGGGTGGCGGTCGGGGGCCTGCGTACGGTTGGGCGCGGGGGTCCGGTCCTTGGGGCCCGGGCCGTGGGAGCCGTCACCTCAGGGAAGGGGTAGCTGGATTCACCCCGCAGCCCCAGGCCCGGCGACGCGTCCACCTGCCCCTCGGCCCCGCCGCCAGTGGTGACATTCGCCCCCGAGGCTGCCGCCGCCGCGGCAGCGCAGCACAACAGGGCGAGGCCGCCCAGGCTTGGCAGGCTCCTCATGGCGCGCTCGGCTTCGCCATTCATTCATTCAGGCAGTCGGTTGGGCCAGTCATCTTCTCTTCCCTGCCTTCCGACCGAGGGCCGTCGCCGCCACCGTGCGCACCATCGCCGCCTCCCTCTGACAGGCGGCCGGCCCCGCGGGCGGGCCCCGGCGCAGAGGGAGAAACCCGGCCGAGCGCGGACAGCCCGCCCTCCTCGATGGACAGCCGCGGCTAACCAATGAGAAGTCACGCCGACCCACGTGACCTACCCGCTTCCCAGCCTCTTTGCAACCCCGCAAACCAATCAGAGAATGTCGAGCGGAGGGGGCGGTGCGAAAGGCGGGAGAAGGGCGGTGCAAGCCCCACTCCTGCCGGCCGGGCTCTTAGCGGCCCCCGCTTTGTCTGCCAGAAGAGCGGGGCGCGGGCCTTGGGCACCCGGGCACAGTCGAGCAGACAAAGGACGCGCCCGGTGCGGCAGATGCCGACACAAGTTGTCCACTCTAGTGGGCTGTAAGCGCAACTGCGGCGGGGAATCCGCTCTCTGGAGTGTCCCTGCCCTCCTGAACAATGGGTCGCCCGCTCGGCACCCTCAACAAGGGCTGGGGGCGGGGGGAGGGTTGCGGGAGTTGAGGGGGCAGCCCCGGGATGGGCGAGAAAGGCAGCCTCGAGTGTGTAGAGCTCGGGCTTCTTTGTGCTGCCCGGAGGAGCTCGGTGCAGCTAGGTGCGCGCTGCCCTTCCATTTCAGAGACGTGGAGACTGAGACCCTTGCTCTGGGAGCCTCCCTGACCCTAGACCCACGTCCACCCCAGGCACCTGCTATGGGCCAGGCTGGCCAGGCCTGAGAGCAGTCTGGAGCAGGTGCAAGCCCGTTGCATGGGATAGGCAGACTGACGTGCACGCTCCACTCCAAGCTCTGGGGGGAACATGACTGCACGAGGTTGAACCTCAGCCTTTCTCTCCCTTGCTGAGTGGTTTTATGGCCTCCCTGCCGTTTTCTTACCACTAAGAGGAGATGATACGGCGCAGCCCACCCTCCTCGCAGAGGTGTTGTGAGGATTAAGTAGCGCACATAAAGGGCTCAACCTACTGTCTGGCCGACTGTTGCAAACCCTCATTAATGCTAACCACCCTCAGTGCACTGTGTCAGGACAAGCCTGGGGTTAGCAGGCAGCCAGAGACCTCGACCCTGCTGTGTCCCCAGAGCCTCCTGCCTGTTGCAAGGATTGAGGTGGGGCTGACAACGCGGCTTGACCCTGAATGACATTAAAACCCAGATAAAGCTAGAGATCGGCCATGCAGCTTTGCGCCATCCACCCAGGATCGAGCCAGGTCAGGCGCTGCTGTCTCGCCTGAGCGGCTTCCAGGGGCGGTCAGGCAGGGCGAGTTTGTCATCTGACAGATTTAATCCCAGCCTCATTGCTAGCCCAGTCCTGGCCTCTCCTGTGCGACACTTGCCTTTGTACATGGTTTCCCATTAATCACTAGCCTCCAGACCAGTAGAATGAGGTGTGTGTGTGTGTGTGTGTGTACTTGTGTATGTTAAGTATGCATTCATTTGCCTGCAGGAATAGTGGATGGGGAGAGGAGATATACGTGCTCATATACCAAAGAATAAATGTGTTCCTAAGTCTGTGTGTCTGAGTAGTACATGTTTCTCTGTGAGTCCAGGAACGTGGGCAGCAGTATCTATGTTCACATGGGTCTTAGTCCTTGTGTGTGTCCTCGTATGTGTTTTATGTGCGTTTCCCGTGTCTTTGCCACTGCGGTTGTCTCTGAGTGTGTCTTGTTAGAGCTATCTGTGTGTGGCAGAGGGGCGAATGAGAAGGGTGGGTGACTAACTGTCCTGGTCTCAAGACCAATATTTAGCAAGCACTAAACAAGGCTCTATTTTAACTTCTCCTTCGGAAGGGAGTGGACCGATTCTTTTGGGCTCCCCAGCCCCGACCTAAATATCACCTCCTCTAAGAGACTCCTCTGGATTTCTGAGTGGGAATTAATCTCTCCCTCCCCATTTCCCCACTGTCCTTTGTTTAGTCATCGATTACAGCCCTGATTTATCAGTCTACCTCCTCCTTTCCTCTCCCTAGGAGAATTAAAGACAGTTTTCAGAAATATATGCAATGGGATAAATTGATGTGTCCACATTGCTTTATAACTTCTCACAGGCGTGCACACACCTGTCTCTTCCATCAGGCTGTCTCCTGGTGCCCAGCAGGGGCAATACAGTGTGGGCCCTGATTCCTGCTGATTCGATTGAAAAGATCCTGTGGTGCCCACGGGAAGAATCTGTGCCTTCGGAGTCACACTGAGTCATGACTCTGCCAACTCTATGACCTTAGAGGTTCTTTCTCTGAGGCTGTTTCCCCTCTGACCCCAGTTTCCTCATCTATAAAACGGGGCCAATAAATCTTTTCTCACTTAATTGAGCTGAGGATGCAAGAGAAGGCTTTTAGGGAGCCTGACACCCAGCCGGCGCTTGGTCTGGTTAGGCTCAGATTTCAGGAACATCACTGCTCACTTCGAGCTTTTTTTGGCCGAAGGGTCAAAGCAGAAACTTCTGTCTCATGACCTCCCCATCAGGTGACACCTGCCCTACTAGATATTTCCAAATGATACCTAAAACCGCTGGGCTGGCCTTGAGCTGTGCTGTATCAGAGACTCGCTGGCAACTGGGGAGAAGAGCTGATGCAGCTTCGGTGCCAGGAGAATCACACCAAAGGACTCGGAGACCTTGCCCAGGGAGCCAGGCCAGCTCTGCTTCAGGTTAGAATGACCCGCAATGGGCTTCCGGGTGGGCTGATTAACCCAGAATTTACAGAAAACATAGTGAACTTTGGGGCAGATAATTCAAGTGTATTATTGTCAGTCCAACATTTAATTCTTAAATTGATTGCTCTTCGCAAGATCTAAACCACAGGATGACTTTTTTTTATTTCTTAGGAATAATATTTTAATTTATGTTTTAAAACTGGGAACACCTTAACTGTCTGATATCAGAGAAAGAGATTATTATATCTGTTCAATTTAATTATATCATGGTAAGGGTGACTATCAAGACAGTGTAGCAAATATTAAGTCAATAGCTGAGCTCTTACTATTGTTATTAAATATATGCAAGTTATTTTGTTAAATCCTTAAAACTCCACAAGGTATGTTCTATTATATTTCTGTACGTTTGGGCCATTATAAAGGAGTACGGTGAATTAGGTGGATTATAAACAACAAAAACATATCTCTCATAGTCTGGGCAGCTAGGAAATCCAAGATCAAGGTGCAGCAGCTCTGGTGTCTGGTGAGGGTTGTCTTCCTGGTTCAAAGATGGCCGTCTAGGGGACAGGGCAAAAAAAAAAAAAAAAAAAAAAAAAAAAAAAGATGGCCATCCATTTGGTGTATCCTCACCTGACAGAAGAAAGAGCTCTGGGGCCTCTTTCATAAGGACACTAATCCCACTCCCAGTGGCATCACCCTCCAATCTAATTACTCCCAAAATGCCTCCAAATACCATTGTAGGGGGGAGGAAAGTTAGGATTTCAACAAAAGAATTTTAGAGAGGCACAAACATTTGCTCTATAGCATGATCTCTCATAGATAAGGAAACTGGGGCAGGAGAGGTTAAGCAACTTGCCCCAGGTCACTTAGTAAGTACTAGAGCCAGCATTCAAACTGAGGTTGACAGGCTTCAACTGTCCCCTGAACTGTAAAGGGAGAATGATTATAAGGTTAGGGGAAAAGAGAAGATAAAAAGTATATATCTGGGGCCAGGGATTTAGCACAGTGGTTCCGGCATCTGCCTCACAAGCCCAAGGCCCCACAACTGCCACTGGGCCCAGCATTCTAAAGAGGGCTGTCGATCCATCCTGACAGGTGGAGCCAGAGGGCTTCATGAAGGACCACGGAACAGCAGGGGTCAGAGAAGGCCACTGGACTCCTTGAGCAGCCTGACCTTCCTCCCGTAGGAAATGCAGACGCTGCAAAGCATCCAGCCTGATTCCTTTCTGTACTCAGCACCAACCCAATGGCAAATACACAGAAGCAGGTCAAGAATTGTTGGGCTAAAAGGAGTCTTATGATATGGTAGGCACTGTTCCAAGAGTTTTGCATTCATGACCTATTTATTCCTCAAAGACAGAGCTATCGCCAGTGCCTGAACAAAGAGGAAACTGAGCCTCTGAGAGGTTTAGGGATTTGTTCATGTCCTGCTTAATTCTGATTCCAGTACCCAGACTCCTTTCTGTTTTTCCAGTAATGGGGCCACTATGCATTGCACAGGCCAGTGCATCCATACTGCAAGAAGGGACAGGCACATACTAAATGTAACCCGTCTACTGGGGCACCATTTAAGAAGAGAAACTCCAGGAATAAGAAAACATAATAGTATGGTAGAAGTACACATCAAAATAGCTTCTCCCAAGGTTGGAGATTTTGCTCAGTGGTTCTGGCACCTGCCTAGCAACCACAAGGTCCCTGGTTCAATCCTGGTAACCACATACAACAATACTGGGCATGGTGACTCACACCTACCAGCAATCAATACCACATATCACAGTGCCAGGCCTGGTGGCTCATGCCTGTCATCCCAGCACTCAGGAGGCAGAGGCAGGAGGATTGCTGAGTTCAAGGCTTGCCTGGGGTACACAGTGAGCTCAGGGCCAGCCTGAACTACAAAGCAAGACCCTGTCTCAAAAAGTAAAAATAAAAATAAATTTACTCCTTCATACTTTGATGCATTTTCCAAATATTTTTACAATGAATATATATTACTCTCAAAATTATTAATAACCAACACTAGAATTCATTTGAATGTAGAGATGTGTCTACCAGCTGCTCCTGGCATCTCCTCTTAAGATGATGGGGGGAAAAAAAAGACCAAGTCAAACCCACATGAATTGCAAGGTTCCACCTCCAAATGATGAAGCCAAATGTCGAAATCCTCCTTCCAGGTCCTTCTTAGGGCTAAAATAAGAAAAGCATTTGCTGCAGTTCTTGGAGATCTCCCGACAGACGTCATTCACAGCGGGCACCAAGTCAAACCCTCGTTCGACATCAGGATTGGCTGCAGAGCAAAGAATCTAAGCCATTTTGGGGAGAGATGGGGCTAGAAGTTCACAAATATCTCTTCCCCAGAGGTTGCTATAACTGTAGCACGGGGGCAGGATTCCTGACAGGTGCACAGCAAAAATCACTTTCCCAGCCTTTATCTCACATGAGCATTGCGGCGAGCCCAGAAGGATGCCAGGATTGAAAGTGGTAGTAGGGATAATAACAGTGGCAACTGTGGCTAACATCAACTGAGCACCTATTGTGTACCAGGCAACAATACTGAGCACTTCAAACACATGACCCCCTTTAACCTCATACTATGAAGTAGAAGGTGTGACTATCTCCACTTTCTAAGCAAGCATATTATGATTCAAAGTAATCAAATAACTTGCCCACGGTTACTTAGCTCAGGAGTGGAAGAACTTTAAACCTCAGGTCCAGAATGATTTCCCCAACAGCTTACTACACTTTCTTTACTTTATTTCGTACTGTTATTACTATTAGGACAGACAGTAATTGAGCCATAAAGAGTACTGGGTTGAATCTGGATCATTTTAGCTGTGGTTAAGTTACTTCAGCTCTGGGTCTCAGTTCCTCCTCTGTGAAATGGGAATCATCATATTTATCAAGTAGGGCTCAAGGACAACAAATTATACACACACACACACATATACATACGTAGATGTGTGTGTGTGTGTGTGTGTGTGTGTGTGGCATTAAGCAAAAGCCTGATCCATAGTAAACACACAAAAGACTTTGGTACATATGATTTTCCTATATCTGTCTTTCTACATAGTACGTCAAGACCAAGAGGGTAGCATCCATGATATGCCATGCCCAGAAATTCTAGACTCTCTGGCCAGGCATATTCCTGCCTTCTGTGCCCTCAGCCCAGGAAGAGCCTCCTTCACTGTAGTATCTACCTGTCCGAGAGTAGCATTGGGACTGAGAGAGTGCTTGGCAGGAGGGGACCTCTGACCCCCCTTCTTCCTGAGTTTCGCAGAGAAGTCTTTGGGCCTTTAGGACTCTGGTGCCCTTGGTTGGACTAGTTTAAGAAGGCCATGTCAGTTTCATGCTGGCTTCTGAGGACTAAATAGTAAAGAAACTCAAGTTTTAGAGGAACAAATATTTCTTTAAAAACTCACAAAAAGAAGGCCAGAGATTTAGCTCAGTGGTTCCCACACCTGCTTAGCAACTGCAAGGTCCCTGGTTCCATCCCTGGTAACCATATACAATAATATCAGGCACAGTGGCTCATGCCCACCAGCAATCAGTACCACACACCACAGTGCTCAGCGTGGTGGCTCATGCCTGGAATCCCAGCACATGGGAGCAGAGGCAGGAGGATTGCTGTGAGTTCAAGGCTTGCCTGAGCTACATAGTGAGATCAGGGCCAGGCTGAACTACAAAACAAGGCCCTATCTAAAACACAGACACACACACACACACACAGAGCAAATGTGAATGGGAGGAGAACTTAGGCATCAGTCCCTGCAAATAAGTTCTTGCACAGATGCTAAGCCAAGACCCACGAAAACATAGGACCTTGACAAGATCTCACATTACAAATTAACAACAGAGCCAGGATCAGATCTTAACCTTCTGACTTCCAGGTCAAACTGTCGCTTCCCCCTCGACCAGCAAGGAAGACGCGACCGCGAACTCTTCTTTCTGCTGTTTATTCAGGAACGTGCACTTGAGCAAAAGCTCTTCTTACAAGCATCTCCCAGCATATATATCCACAGGCCAATGCCTGGAGGACACGTGGCAACCCGGGTTCCACGAGTTCCGCATGCAGCAGCTGATTGCAGGCCCCGATTGACATCACCCGTGCTCGGGGCGGGGTGGGGGGGTGGGGGCCCATGGCCTATACAGGTGGTGGTGGTAATAATAATAAAGCCCAAGCCTGCGCTCCGTGGTTGCGTCTCTCTGCGGGGTCGTGCCCTATCGCGGAAGCAAGCCAGCTGATCAGGCAATGCCTAATATGGACTTGTTTTTCAGAGGCTCAGACCGCCTGATCTACTTCCTCAGCGCCATCTTTGGGTGCGATTGCCCTTTGGCTCTCCACATCAAACCACTGCTTACCTAAGAGGCCCCAGAGGGCCTCAAGTCTACCAGCTGGACCCCAAGTGGGCTTCCCCACCCTCTGACTTCTGCTCAAGGCCTCTATGTCACTAGGCTCCCTCTCCAGGAGCTTTGCTTTTAAAATCACCCATTGCCAGCTTATTATCCATGATGGAGACGCCACTTTAATGACAGTGACCAGGGTCCACTCTTAGGCAACAGTGGAAGCTTTGGGAATGATGAAAATATTCCAAATTAGGCCAATACTGGTATAAGGAAACTAGAAACATCTTTCTTGTCCTGTCAGGCCCAAATTAGAGCAACCCCTGAAGAGGGTCCTGGGAGCCTGGGCCTCCTCTCAGAACTATGGATCTCATTTCCTTTCTTGAACAATTACTGCACTGTTCTTATAAGGTTTATTGTGTGTGCTCAATGCCTCGAGTACAGTCTGGAATTTGGAATTGGATGCAATCCTTAGGCACCTACTGGCAGCTCTACCTCTTTAAGAGGCAGAAATATTGACTCTCTGCCATCCAGTCCCACACTGGGAAATTAGTCTACAAATCAACCCGACTGGGTTCCCAGCCCAAAGTCTATCTCCTTTCAAGGTGAAATGTTCTGTGGGGAAATGTCTGTGATCTCGTGAACCTGGCCGCACCACTTCTAGCCTGTTACAGCAAGAATGAACCTCTCTAAGCTCCATTTTGTCACTCACTAACCTAACACTGTGTTCTAGGAGGACTCACTCGTTCACTCAGGACCAAGTGTATTTCAGCACTGATCTGCAGACCTGCTGCCGAACCACAGCCCAGAGAGACCTCACACTCGTGGTACTTCCGCTACAGCAAGTGAGCAGATCGATTAACAGATGGGTAGATAGTCAGGGTATTTAGAGATTAAGATAATAATTGTCACAAAGGACATTAAAAGGTGCTGGGACATAGAAGAACTGAAAGACAGCCTCTTAATGGGGTCATGGAAAGCCTCTCTGGATGATTTTCAGTCTGGCTGAAATCAGAAAGAGCCAGCTCTGCAGTGACCAGAAGGAACTGCCACTGCAAGACTTGAAGGAGAAAAAGGAGCAGAGAGATGAGGGTGAATGAAGCAAACTAAGAGAAGGAGAGAGTGTCCGCTGGGCTCTGCAGGGCTCGGTGGTCATATGGGAAGACTGGATTCTGTTCTTAGCCCAAGGAGAGGTTGACGCAGAGCGTACGCAGAGGGATGAGCTCAGTAATAGGACAATAAAGGCAGAACCTGTGAGCAGACTGAGCATTCAGAGGTGAGAAGATGGCGGCTTCCTTCCCCGCGGGGCAGAGCCTGGACGCTTTGTAAAGCTGAGATCGTCGAGACTTGCTGTTGGATTGGGTGTCGGGTGAGGGAAATTGTGAATGACTCCTTGATTTAGGAATCAATGGGATAATTTGTTCATCATTCGAAAAAACATCCTAAGCGCAAACATCTGCCTGATTCTATGCTGGGTGTTGAAGGGAAAGATGGGGATAAAGATTATGGCTTAGTCATGGAGCTACAACAGAAAATAAGTGAATATACTGCACTTAAATATATGCCTTAAATGTTAGAGAATAGCTGATTCTGCTGGAAAGAGGATTCCCTAAAGCAGGGGCAGTTCAGCTGAGGCTTGAAGAAGAAGTGGGAATAAGGAAAAGGGCTTCGGGGTCATGGAAAAGAGTCTGAAACAGTAAGGACGCTCTAGGAATAGGAATTGATATTTGTTAAGCCCCAACCGTTTTTAGACACCGCCAGAAGCACAGGCATTTAGTTCTCACAAAAGGATCCTATGAAGCAAACTATTTATCGTCCACACATCAAGGATGAGGCAAGTCAAGGAGAGTGAACTTCTCTTACGTAAGTTGTACAATTCACAAGTGCTGAGCTGGGCTGCAATTCCAAGTCCTGCGGCTCTAATCACCACATGGAAGGAGCTGCCTGTCTGGGGGGGATCACTGCTCCTTCAGAGGGTGGCAACAAGTGTCAGAGGTGCAGGAATAGGAAGGCGGGAGGGGATGAGAGGTGAGACAAACGACATGAAAGGATTTTGCAAACCATAAGTACTGTCCCAAGATGATTACCAACACTATTATTAAAGAACCGTCTCTCCCCTCTGTGAGAGGAGGATCCTTGGCCCTGAAGGACAGTGGCTGCTTGAGAGGCCTGTCAAGAAACAGACACTTCCAGGGGAATACAGGGCGCAGGAGGCAGAGAAGTGGGCTCCAGGCTGCTCCTGCCGCTAACTTTTACATGGCCTTTGGTGAGTCACTTCCCGGGTCTAATCTTTACTTTTCAGCCTCTAAAATGGAAGCAGGGAAGAATGAAGATTCCCAGCGTTCTTTCAGCCTTCCCACTGTGAGCAATCATTGCTGCTGCTGCTGCTGCTGCTGCTGCTGCTGTTTCTGCTGCTGCTGCTGCTGCTGCTGCTGCTGCTGCTGCTGCTGCTGCTGCTGCTGCTGCTGCTGCTGCTGCTGCTGCTGCTGCTGCTGCTGCTGCTGCTCTAGAACAGAATGTCTGCCCAGGGCTACTTCCCAAAACAAAATGTCACCTCGGTTGGCATCGCTTGGAAAATAAGACCTGTGTTAGAGGGGAAGGCTATGGCTTGTGTCCCCTGAGTTCACAACTCCTCTGGCCAAAAGCTCCCATCCTTCGTGTCCCTGCCAGGACACTGGTTTAAAAGTCCCTTGAGTTTAGTTCCAACCTCCAGGGTGTCTGAGTAGTAAGAATATTCTAGAACTTTTACTCTTGAGGATGCGGCCAGAAGACGCAGAGACAAGTGACAGTCTACTGGAGCCTACTTTGAGTATTGTTCTGAACCAAAACCCATGGGCTTTTGCACACATGAGGCTCCAATCTCCATATTAAGCCATTACTTTTGATTCCCAGAATATTCCCAGTGTCCCAGAATATGAAGCGCTGTTGTGGGAAACAACATCGGATCTTCCTCTATGTACCTTGGGATCTCCAGAGAGACCAGACTCTTGGACATCCAAGAGACCTCTTCACAGCAGTCATGCAATCCAATGCCTTCTCGCTGACACAGAACTCTGTAAACAGTGAGGCACTTTCATACATTATTAATCCACATATTATTTCTTCTGCACCTCATTAAATTCCTGGACTAGTTTGGACAGGGCTAAGGTTGCCAGATAAAATGCAAAATCCCCAGTTACATTTGAGTTTCAGATAAATAATGAATAATTTTTAGTCTCAGTATGTCCCAAATACTGCATGAGACATACTTTTGTTAACGTTTTCATTCATTGTTTCCAATTGGAATTCAAATTGAACTAGGTATCCTGTAATTTTATGTGCTATATGTAGCATCTCTAGACCAGAATCATTCATCTTATTTTGCAGATCTGAAGGTCAAAGTGGGAAAATGATTTCCTCTTGAGTTCAGGAGACATGTCTGCTACTTCTGTTAAAGTACCTATTCACTTTTACTTTTTAAACATGAGAAGTATATTCCCTTAAAGACAGTGTATCCATTGTGAAAAGCCTATTCCTCTGAGAATCATAACTATATATGGTTAACAAATTCACCTTTAACCCCACTTGCTAAGTGGAAGAGTTGGAGTTAATCTAAAGAAGTAGCCTGGGAAATGTTTTCTGAACTATTCAGTGTTTTGAGCCTGTTATTCCTAAGGGACCCTACAGGGTAGAAGAAACAGAGCAGACTCAGGCAGGGGATAGTCTCAGGATGTAGCACTGGCTTTCCTGCTCTTCCTACATGGTCATGGTCAAGATGAATGGAGATGAGTGTCAGGAAAGCACATGAAACATCATGAAACTCCATGAGACACCATGAAAAGGCTCCTTGTTATTATATTCCATTCCTGCTCCAGGTTTCCCACCACAGGACAGCCTGCCACACACAAGGAGGTCTTGGCATAAAAGCTGCCCATGGAATCTCTAAATTTTCCTAAAGATGCACAAAGTCTCCCTCCTGCCTTGTGGACGAGCAGGCCAGTCAGGGGCATTATGAGGCGGCCTCCAGGTGCCCCTGGACTAGATGCAGCTCATGCCTTTCATGATGGACATCTCGGGCTCCATCCCCTGCCAGATCACACACTTACATCGTCTGCCCAGTCAGAGCTGTGAGTAAACACTGAGACACGCTGAGAATACTTGAGCTGCCGACGACAGGGGTCAGAGGTCTTGGTTTGGTTCCAGGCTGTCGACTGAGAAAGATGAGCCACTGAAGAACAGGAGCCCAGGCACGAGCCCTAGTCATAGGCCTAGATTCTTTTTTTCATGGATGAGGTTTACTACTTGAGTCCTGGAATGTTCGCGTCAGAAGAGAGGCCCTTCTAAAGTGTCAAGCTGTCATCCAAACATTCCAAGTCTTCCCAGTTCAAGTTTACACGGTAACTGGTAGTAGCACCAGGCCGGGAACTCCCGTTTCTTCTTGGTGCCTGCTGCATTCCTGATGCAGATGACTGGCTTTCCATGGCATGCAAACAGCAGGTAGGCGGATGCGGTCACTCACCAGTGCACTGGACTGTGGGTCACCGAGCTTTCGCCCTGGCACACCATTAGCACTTACCCCAGTCTGTCACCCTCTCCTCGGATGCCCTGTAGTGCACAGAATGTGGGTTAGAAATGAACTGTTCTCAGCCAAGCCCCTGAAATAGGAGACGAAATGGCCCACAGAGACCATCTGGTTTAGTTCCCTCAGCAACGCACAGTCGCCAGCCTCCGTGCTGGAGAATCATTCCAGACACCAATGAGCTGCCCGGGCTCGCGAGCTGGTGTCAGGCCACACGGAGGCAGAAGGTGGTGAGTGGGCCATGGAGAGACAGACATGATGCAGAGGCAGCAAGGTAGGCAGAGGTGTGACCATTCGGCCTCCTGTCAGCTCCATTTAGAGGTCCCTTTCACATTCATCTCAGCTGTGTATCCATCAACTTCTACCCACTGGCTCTGGCTCGATCCCCTGGAAAACAACAGATCCAGGCTGCTAGGTCTGCAGATTCGGGTGAGAGGCACCCACATCACGCAACAAGTGAAGCTGCTAAGTTAGGCAGGAACTCCAATCTGCATGCAGCCCAGCCCTTCCCCACCTGGCTCTCTCCCCTGCCGGATATAAATATATATCTCTGTCTCCTGCCTGGGAAAAATGATAATAAAGCTGAAGGAAAAAGAGACGGGTGTCTCTGGCTGAGATTCTTGGACAGATTCCCTGGTAGGTGCTGGCACTGTTCTCAGCTCCGCGCAGGGAGCAGAAAGCTCTCTGATGTGGTTCTCGCTGAAGCTATGGAGTTAGGCGAGAGAGCCGGACAACACGGGAGTATGTAAAGAAAGAAGAAGAAAACAGTGGGCGCTTCCTTCCAGGAAGCAGGACCAGGAGGATCAAGGAGAGGAAACAAACTGTAAAGCCTCTTTGACAGAAACAAGCTTAGTACTTGCAAGGGAAAAAAACAGCCAAATGAGTACCCCCTGTGATAAGGGGAGCTGGGAAAGGAGATAAAATCTGAGAGGAGGTTTTGGTCTGAGCCACAGCCTACTTACTGCACTGAGCTGAGGTAAAAATGCTTTCCCTTAACTATGGCAAGGAGAAATCACAGCATCATCGTGATAATTGCTGCGAAGGCCTAGAGTCTGCACACAGGTGGCTGGGTGCACCCCCAAGGTAACACCACTGGCATCCACAGTTCAGTTATCAAATCCAACAGGAAAAACACCCCGCGTTTCTGTCTGGTCAACCAACTTCGAGAGGGCTGGTCTGCACTTCCCACAGGTACAATGTCTTCCTGACTAGAGGAGGCCTAGGTTTTAGCAGATTTTGTGAAAGATAGAAGGCCGGACTCCAGCTTCACCTGCTCATGGAGCTCCTTCCCTCACTCCCGGGGTCTTTCATGGGCCTTCACTTCCTATCCCACCTGGGCCTGTTTTCAGAGTCTACTCTGGTAAAACGTCACCCTGAGGTATAAATGGTTCTGTGGTCTCTCCCAAGAGTCCCAAGGACAAGTCAAAGTCCTGAGCCAAAGGAATGTGTCTAGGATTGTGCAATCTCAGCCTCTGCCATCCTGGCGGGGCCTACCTGCAGACTCAGTAGCTGAGGCCGCATTGCCTTGTCCAGGCAAAGCATTTCTTCCTGCCCACTGCAGGTGTCTACTCTTGAACATTCATGAGAGATTCTAGAACGTCCTCCACGCTGGATAAACTTCTACTGCGCGACTCCCACAGAGGCAGTTGAAGCAGGGTGTGGTGGCTCTGAGTAAACTGACAGTCAGAGGGTCAGGATATCAGCGGAAAATGTTCCCATGGAAAAGAGAAGTCCAAACCTTTCCAGAAAATGCTGCCTGGCTCAGCAGAGTGCCTTGTCATCTTGCTGGCACGGTTTCTGTATTTCTTTCCTATTTGAGACCAGAAGTGAATATCTGCACAATCTCCACAAGTTCATTTGATCTTTTTTTTCAGGATGACCTAACCTTAAATAACAAGAGCAACAACAACAAAAAAACCTATTCCTGTCCTTTGGCTCCTGAGTCCATTTCTGGTGATTTGTCTGTCCTAGGCCAATACTTTCAAAGACTTTTTAAAAACTTTGTTTAAAAAAAATTTGATAGTATATACAATACCATGAAGTGGAAATTACCCAGGTACCAAATGATCAAACTCTGGCCCATCCACTTGAATACTATGACAACAAGCTTAAAAATGGCAAAGTTCACCATGACATGAAAAAGTACACATGAAAGAATGTCTGCAGGAAACCCTGGAAACTAAAACTGCACAAGTCAGTTTTTTTCTTCCCTGGAGGTCTGCATATGATAACTGGTTGAGCTCAAGAAATATTTGAATGGAGTTTAAATAAAGCCACTGTTCTCTTTCGGTCAGCGTGTGCTTATGTAATGTAAATGAAACACTCCTTGTGAAAATGCTTCCCAACTTTTAAATATTGTTAATACAAAAACTATTATCTCAGGGGCCGGAGGGTTAGCTCAGTGGTTCCGGCGCCTGCCTTGCAAGCGCAAGGACCTGAGTTCGATCCCCGGTTACCACGTATAATGCTGGGCGTGGTGGCTCACGCCTGTAATCCCAGCACTCGGGAGGCAGAGACAGAAGGATTGCTGAGTTCGTGGCGGCTTGCCTGGGCACCATAGTGAGCTCAGGGCCAGCCTGAACTACAAAGTGAGACCCTGTCTCCAAAAAGCAAAAAAAAAAAAAAACCAAAAAAACTATTATCTCTTCAAATAGCAAGAAATATTTTAAATAACTCTTTGTTGTTTGATCCTGTGTTAGATGGCTGGGATGGAAAACGGGTGTGTGTTGTCTGGGATTCAGAGGGTCTTATCTTGAGGAGACCCCTACTTTCCCAGGGTTACCTTAGGAACTGGATTCTAGAGTAGCACATGTTCATCCTAAAGGTTCAGAAACCCATCCTGGGGTAGGATTCATCCAGGAAACCCAATTAGAGCCAAAGGAACTGCTTGACCTGAAAAACTATTCTGTTTGAGGCTAGCTATGTAGTTGGTTCAAGGCCAGCCCGAACTGCATGGTCAGACCTTGCCTCAAAACAAAATGAAATGAAAAAACAAACTATTCTCTGCTCCTCTAAATAATAATAGGGTTCTTAGTGTCAAACAGCAAAAATCTACTGTGGATAGTTGAATATTAATTGCATTATGATTACAGTGCACGCTGTATATGAGCCCTGTGCTAGGACAGATGGTTGGAACTTTAAATGTGTTATCTCTTTTTATCTGTGACCTTGAAAAGGGGGCAATTACCCTGTTAAATATTAAGTAATTGAGGTTAAGAAAGGTTGAGAAACTTGTCCTGTAGCCACAAATTTAGCAAGGGGGAGAGATGATTTTCAAAGCAAGAACTGACAGTCACGCTCCCGGGGTCAACTACCCTGTATTACTGTGCATACAACAAAGACCCTGTAGAAATCCGACTAGCTGGTCATGGGGACTCAACTTCCTGGGCCCCTGTTGGCCTTGACTTGTCAGTGAAATTTGCAGAGCTGGCTAGAGCTGACTGCTGACTTTCACACCAGCACAGCTATGGAGCTGGCTTTCCCAGCAGCCCTCATGGACCAGCAGCCAAGGCGGCTACGAAGCAGAAACACTCTCAGGGCCTCAGGAAACATCTGCAAGTCCTCAAGGAGGCACAACCTGCCGCCTATCTAACCTCTCCATGGGACGTAACCAGTCCGTCCCGCAGGAAGGGTGAGGACAAACACGCCCCTCATGCTTTCCAAAGGTCACTCTTCCCACACCCTCAGGACTGACCACTCGGGCACCGGCCCCACTCCGAGCCCGGGGATGGCGGTGGTGAAATAAGTCCCACCACCTGCCTTGCAGGGCTCGCAGAGTGAAGACACTGACAAGCGGCGTTTGCCATTCAAAGTGATTGTGCAGGAAAGGGGATATGTTGTAAGGGGGAAAGGGTGAACTCTGGAGTCAGAGGGACATGTTTCTTCACGTCCCGGTTGTATGAGTTCAGGCAAATTTCTCAACCTCACTAGGTTGTTTTCTCATCTGGAAGAAATGTAAAATAATTATACATGTACTTTTATTGCCTAATTACCGTGAGAATTGAAAGGAGCAAGTACAACAACACTTCAATCTGCCCAGCACATGGTGGGAGCTTATTAAATTATAATTACTAACATTAATATTGCTGCTATTATTATAAAAGGGACATATACTCTGGGTTTTGACAACTATGTAGGAGTTTGTTGTGTGACCAGTGGGTAGAAAAGTTTCCTAGTTAGAACCAGCAGCAAGGATGGCTACACGGAGTGTTTGGGCAATATGAGTAGATCACTTAGGAACTACAGAAATATTCCCCTCAGGCCAAAAGGGCCTAGCTTGGGGGAAGAGGACTCCCTCCGTTCTCCCTGAGGTCCTCTCTACTATCCTCAGATAAAGCACCAAGAACGGCCTCTCAGCGCAGATACACAAATACACACACAGCTGTTCTCTGGGCAACGCTTCTGCTTCCGCTTCCGCTTCCGCTTCGGCTACGGAAGCAGAGCAGCCTGGTGCCCCGGCCTGACAGTCGGTGAGGAACTCAGTGGAGACTTACCCACTTACCCTCGAGCCCCCCGACTCGCCTTCTCTGGCCTTAGGCTTGCGTTTGAGTCTTGTCCCTGCTGCACAAGGTTAACAAGCCGCTCCTCCCTTATCTCTCTGGAAAATGGGAAGTTGTACAGGACACAGATGAGGATGCGTTATCACAGGGTCCGGCCTACAGGAGACCGGGCCACCGTTCTGTGCAAACTCACTGCACCGTGGAGTCAGGATTGACAGACGTCCAGGGAAACCTCGCCGAATCCACCATCCCCGGAAGGAGGAGACAGAGGGGGTCTGAGGGAGGGGAGGGGAAGGGGATAAGAAAAAGAGTCCAGAGCTGTGAGGTACCTACGCCAACTCCCCACGACCAGGGAAAATGTTATGTAACATAGATCTTTAGCCATTTTAAATTCACATATGAAGGTCCCCCTCTGAAAGTGTGTAATTCAGTGGTTTTAGTATATTCATGAGGCTGTGCAATCATCACTAGTATCTAATTCCACAAAAATTTCACCATCCCCAAAAGAAATCCTATACCCATTAGTAATCATTCCCCGTCCCTCCATCCTCTCAGCCACCAGTAAACACTTATCTCATTTTCTGTCTCTATGGATTTGTCTATTCTGGACATTCCATACAAATGGAATCATATTATTTGTGGCCTCCTGTGTCTAACTCCTTTCATTTAGAATAGTGTTTTTAAGGTTCATCCATGTTGTAGCATGTACCAGAACTTGGCTTCTTTTTATGGTGAAATACTATTCCATTCTATGGTTATCAAACTATATTTTATTATTTTTAGGTTGACAGTGTGCTCTCTCTCTCTCTTTCTCTCTCTCTCTCCCTCTCTCTCTCTCTCTCTCCCTCCCTCCCTCCCTTTCTCTTTACTGTCTCTCTGTCTCTGTCTCTCTCTTTCTTTTCTGGTACTGGAGATTGAAACCAGGACATTTACAATGAGCTACAACTCCAGCCCTTTTTATTTTATCCTATTTTATTTATTTTTTGAGGCAGGGTCTCGACAAGTCACTAAATTACCCAGGCTGGGCTCAAACATAGGACCTTCCTAGCTCCCCCTCCCAGAGTGCTGGGATTCTTTGTGTGCACTGCCACACCTGGCTACTTCCACCTTTTGGCTATTGTGAATAATCCTTCTTTTAAACTGTTGCATAGTTGTCCATCAATCAGATATAGCAGTTTACTTAAGCACTTGCTACCCAAAGGATGGCTCTGCTTTCTCATTTTTTGATAACTCAGAAACAGGTTACCACAATATCCTTCTAGTTTTCCATAAGAGGTAGCTCAAACTTACCCCACTTCCTGTGGAAATTGTCCAACAGAAGCAAAAAGTTATATTGACAAAGATATTAGTTGCAGCAATCTTCACAGGAACACAAATCAGGAACTACCTGAGACTTCACAATAGGGATGTAATCAGATAAATTCTGTTGTTCAGTGAGATAATATAGCGTTCCAAAACATGATGGTTATGAAAACAACATGGCAGCTATGCTAGTGTTCAGAAACAACCACAACACACTGAAAATGGGCATCGTAGTGACAGGAAGGGAGCTCAGGAGCACATCATACCTGCCAGCCTTGCGGGACCTGCTTCTGAAGTGTGGAGGTCATCGAATCTCCAGTGACAAACAGGAGCCAGGAGGAGCAGGCTGGGAGCCACTTCCACGCTGCACACGCTAAGGATGCTGGGAAGGAGCCTGCTCACAAGCAGAAGGCACGTTCTCCTCCCAGGTGACAAAGGGCATATGAAATTTCTGAGCCCGAGAGTCTGGGGTCCCACTCTTGAGGGCCTATGAGGTCCTCACAGCTGGCTGTGGAACAGTGATGGGGTCTGTCGTGATGGGTACCCTCTAAACTTTCTGTGGGCTATGCTGGAGTCTTGCTGATTCCGGCTCTCTGCAGCAAAGGCTGACTCCTCAGAGTGCTGCCTGAGTCTGTCCTTTCTGGAGGACTGGCTGCAAAGACATTCAACTGCAGCGAATGTGAACACATTCACCTGGACGAATCATGTGAACCTTAAAACAACAACAATAAAAATATACTTCCCACTGTCATAATCATGTATTTTCCAATTACTGCCATTAAACACATAGGATGCAACAAAACCTGAGATGAATATGTAGTCTTCAAAATACCAATGGGAGAAATTCCACCCTCGTGGAGTGTGTTGGTTGACAGTTTAATTTTTTTGTATGTGTAGAGCTGTAATTTTTATACAATGATTTTGTTGCGATCTGTATAAAATGTAATGTTATATTTCTCCCTAAATCTTGTAAATTATATACTCATAGTAATTTTTTTTTTTTGAGACAGGGTCTCACTTTGTAGTTCAGGTTGGCCCTGAGCTCACTATGTGGCCCAGGCAAGCCTCAAACTTGGCAATCCTCCTGTCTCTGCCTCCCGAGTGCTGGAATTACAGGCGTGAGCCACCACGCCTGGCACTGTGGTGTGTGGTATTGATTGCTGGTGGGCGTGAGTCTCCACGTCCAGCATTATATGGGGTTACCGAGATCGAACTCAGGGCCTTGCGCTTGCGAGGTAGGCGCTGGAACCAGTCAGCTAAATCTCTGGCCCTCATAGTAATTCTGTTGAAAAATCTGTATGAAGGCATATAAAAGACTAAGATCTTACAGTATTCTTTAGAGGACACAGAGGCTCCCAGATCCTCCGCCCCCAGCCTCCAGTCAGTTTCCCAGGTATGCGGTGGCCACCAAAGTCTTCCCACTGAGAGAGGAAGGTCGATGTCATAGTAGGCTCACACCACACTGTTTCAACAAAGAGACTCCAAAATATATCGTCCCAGACACGTCAAAATTTATTTCTCTATTCCAAATTCAAACAGCCAGGCTAGTTGAGGGGTTGACTGTGCTATAAACAGGCATGGTCTGCGCGTTGCTCTGCCATCCCCGGGGGTCATCATTTGCTTACTCCAAGTTGGCTTGCTGCTCCTGGGAAAGAAGAGTGTCGCACCCAAGACAAGGAGCTCACGTGTGGAGGTGAGCCAGAGAATGCTCACGCTACCTCTTTCCCCTCCTTCACACCTACTCTCAATCACACTCCCATATCCAGGTCAGGGAGGGTTAGGAAAGGTAGTCCCTCCCTCGCTGGGCAAATGTCCCCATGAAGAGGAAGGATCTGGGGAAACAAATAACTATCTGCTGCCAATTTTTTAAACTAAAAAAATTGCAACATAAATGAGTTGAGTCACATTTCAATTTCATCATACAAGACTACCTCTTTTCTGCAGTACCTCCCACCTGCTACAAACATAGTACATTGACTTATAAAGGTTGTAAAAACGGTCCATATACAATTTTATATTCTGTCAACAGTATGATGCTGAGGAAATGACTTTTTTTTAACCTAGTACTAGTCACTGGGGAGAAAATGGAGAAATAGCCACTCTCAAATGTTAGTAATGAAAGTGTATATCTGTCCAATTTCTTTTCTTTTCTTTTTTTTTTATACAGTTTTTTTTTTTCCTGGAGTGCAGCTGGTGATATATTTCAAAAGTTTTACAAACTTAACCTCAGGGAAAATTTCAAAGATGTAGATACCAACTGAATAAAAGTTTATCAAGTCATCAAAGTCTTGTTTGAAATGCTAAAAACTGGAAACAACCTAAATATCCAACAACAGGGGATTAAATAAAAAATGATTCATCTCTCTGTATACTGAACCATGATACACCCACTGGCAGTGCACTCTTGAAGAACACTGGTGACACGGAAACTCTGATAATATTTTAAGTGTGAAAAACACCTTATGAAACAGTATGTATGTTTTCATTCTAATTTTTTGGCAAAAACTATCCAAACACATAAAACTACTAGAAGAAAACAGCATTCATCAGAATGTCAACATTGGCTCTGGGTGAGTGATATTACCAGTGATTTTTGCTTCTTTATTTGTTCTTTTAGTATTTTCCATATTTTTTTCTTACAAAGAACTGAAACTTTAGACTCTTTGATCAACACTTTTTTTTTTTTTTCTTTTTGAGACAGGGTCTCGCTTTGTAGTTCAGGCTGGCCCTGAGCTCACTATGGTGCCCAGGCAAGCCGCGAACTCGGCAATCCTCCTGTCTCTGCCTCCAGAGAGCTGGGATTACAGGCGTGAGCCACCACGTCTGGCATTGTGGAATGCGGTGTTGATTGTTGATGGGCGTGTCTCCATGCCCAGCATTATATGTGGTTACCGGGGATCGAACTCAGGACCTTGCGCTTGCGAGGCAGGTGCCGGAACCACTGAGCTAACCCTCCGGCCCCCTATATTACTTTTATAATGGAGTTTATTTAATGCATTGGATTTCTACCACATTAGAGCCAGACAGATCCTTAGCAACTATCCCTCATGTCCCAAATGAGGAAAGGGAGGCCCGAAGATGTGACTCACCCGAGGTAACACTACTAGTCAAAACTGGGATTTGAACTCAGGTAGTCTGTCTTCAAATCTGTATTCTTATCATCCTATCACTCTAAAAATAACTTTTCTACAAACGCCTTGATCCCTGGCAGCTTAAGTCAGTATTAGGGTGTAAACAAAACAAAGTGTTGACAAACTTAGAAACTTAGAACATACCCCTCAAATTTCTGGCACAACCAGTATGGATGAGGAAATATTCCCTGGCAAGACACACAGTCGTGCCAGCAGAGATAGGACCGGACCTGACTACCCCTTCTATTCAAGAAGTATTTGTTTAGAACCTATTACATGCCATTTGACACACTAGGTCCTTGAAAACAATGGTGAGCACACATAATACTTGTTCTTATGAGATTTGCACTATCTAAATTCTGCTGTTTGTTGAAAACTTTCTAAACACTGTATATTTTCATCAGCCTTTGTCTATTGTATTACACTAAATAATACTAAACCCTATTTTCTATGTTAGGGTCTAATGCTTTTTGGGAGGTTGTTTGAGACAAGGTCTTACTATATAGTCCAGGCTGGTCTTGACCTCACTATGTATCACAGACTGGTCTAAACTTCATGGTGATTCTCCTGCCTCATCCTCCAAAGTGTTGGGATTACAGGTATGTGGCACTGTAGCCAGCTAGGGTCTGACTTTCAGCACTGTAACAAAACACTATTTCTAATCTGACAACCACAGAAAAAGATAGACATCACTAATTCCACTTCGGTGATAACACAACTGAAAATCAGAGATATTAAA
Source organism: Thryonomys swinderianus (assembly GCA_004025085.1). NCBI lineage: Eukaryota > Metazoa > Chordata > Mammalia > Rodentia > Thryonomyidae > Thryonomys > Thryonomys swinderianus. Next base: position 31,433 of record PVIC010001929.1, read on the forward strand.
TGGATGTCCCACAGTGATGAGAAGAGGGCAGAGCTTTTTAAATGAACGTGTTACTGCTCTTAACCTAGATTTCTGTTCTCAATACTAGTAGTACCCACTCGTCACAAAGCCTAAGACATAGGACTCAATGGAGCTATTTAGACTTCCTGAATTTAACAGGATGTAACCTGAGAGTCCTGTACTTTTAACACTATCTCTGTATAACTCTTACCCTAAGCCAGAAGTTAAGACCCACTGCCTTAGCCTGTAACCTGGAATATTCCTACAGGTCAATTTCAAGAAAAGACTGTGCCCAGGTCCCAGGGCAGATGTACTAATTCAGTTCCCACTACAGGAACCACATAAGCCAGTATATCTATAAAAGCAGAATACAGTTGAAGGGAATGAATAGGTTCATTGATTACATTCACTTATATTTTAGACCAAGAGTGACAGCCTACCAGACCCAGGCTCTGAGCTACCTGTATCTCTTCTATTCCCAAATGAGGAAAGCCGCTTTCAACAATGGGAGATTAAACAGTAGAGTTAGGATATTTTGCAGCTTTTCCTACTAGGCCGTGGAAATTCGCTAACTCACCCCGTGACTCTGGGTTTGAGTCCTGACTTGTTAGCAATGTTTTCTCAAGGTCTGAAGCCTAGACTGCAAGACCCTGTTGCTTCTACATTTGATCACTGGGGAGAGTCTGCCGTTGGGTACGTAAATCTAGGTCAAAAGGCCAGATGGAGAGGCCCAACTCTCCCACTGAAGGCCCCAGACATCTCGTGGATGAGACCACTAGACCATGCACCCCCGGACCTGCTTGGGGGAATCCAGGTGAGCCCAGCCAACCTGGCCAAACCATAAACTAGGAGAAGTAATAAACCACTGTTTTAAGAAACTAAATTTCAGAGTAGATTATAATACAGAAATGGGTAACCGATAGAATATTTGACAATTATTTACAACCTTCCTACTCTGTACCAAGTATTGGTCATTCTAAGTTTCAGGGCTCTACACCATGGAACAAGAGGGGAGACCCCAGTCTCCTATGGGCAAAACATACAGAAAATGGGCAAAACTCTAGATATAAAATCTCATAAGAATATATGTATCATGATGAGAGAGAAACCAAGTAAGGAGGTGGAGAGTGATTGATATTGGTGATGGATAAAGGTTTTGGACACCATGGGCCTGGAAATCTCTAAGCTGAAATTTGAGACTATTTCTGAATACTAACAAGGAACAAAACCATGAAGATTTGGGAGAGGTATGTCTCAGGTAAATAGAATAGTAGTTACAAAGACACTGAAGCAAGAAAAAAAATTGTTCTGAGACAGGGTCTCACTTTCTAGTTCAGGCTGGTCCTAAACGCACTATGTAGTCTAGGCTGGCCTCAAACTCTCAGCGACCCTCCTGTCTCTGCCTCCTGAGTGCTAGAATTACAGGCATGTGCCACCATGCCCAGCAGGAAAAGTCTTAATATACTCAGAATACAGCTTGGGAACTAGTGGGATCAAGGAAGACAACACTTTAACTTATTCAGAATTGCTCATATTTCACTTTTCTCATCACTCAACACAGCCACTTATGAATGTCAGCCACTTACGAATTTACTAAATGCTAACTCGAGATGGACATCACCCCAGAGTATTTGTCAAAATGTTTAAAAGGGGTTTTTTTTCCTCCTGGATTTTGAATCCGCAAGCTATTTTCCACTTTTTGGTAGTTTTCATTTTCTTTAGTTCCCTTACAACACTGAGAACTTGATTTTCAGGTCTAGACCATCTTTTCAAAGAATATTATATAGGTCTAAATCAGAAAATAAATCATCGGGCCCGCGCTGAGATAGTTAACTAATACTGGATGCCTCCCACGGCCCCTGAAGTCCATTCTGGAGAAATCATGTCAGTGACGTGGAGGGATGCGGCTGAAGAATTCACGAACCATAGTGTAAGAGGTCAACCTGGAATGGACGTGTGTCCTGGGAGTGGCAGGGGTGCTGAGGTTGCCGGGAAGGGCCAGTGCAGGAGGCTGAGAGAGGACAGGCCGGAGGGAAGCCTGGACAGCGGCTACTGCCCCACTGCCAGGTGCTACCTCGGATCATCACTGCCACGCTCTTTCCTTTAGAAACCCGCACTCAAGCCAGACCCTGTGGATCAGCCAACCAGAAAGCAAAAGGCTTCTTCTCCAGGAGGAAACAGAGCGGAAACAGAGGTCCCACCCAGGGGATCTGCCTCCTCCGTGCATTTAAGGTCAACCTCTGACCAGAGGTCGGATCCCATTGAGAAAGGTGGTATTAAACCAGAACCATCTAAAGCAGTTCTGTCGCCAGATAGAGCGGTTCACCTGAGTCGTCCCAGCTAAGGGAGAAGAACCACAAGGTCAAGGCCAAGCCTGCACAACTTAGCAAGACGCTATCTCAAAATCAAGCCAACAGAAAATTATTTTAGAAAACAAGTCTGTGGATCCTGTGCTTTTGTGACTTGGGGTTTATCTTCTTCTCTCCCTGTAAATCCAGTGGGAGGTGCATGGACTAGAAGCTGGTCCTCGGTGTCCCCGACACACTGTTATATAGAGTAACAGATATCCCTGGGGAAGACGAGCTCACAGACCAAACTAACGAGCCTCCCAGGGAGGATCACACAGCGAAAGGACAGCCAACATCTCCCAGCAAATCTCCTGAAATAGACCAGCCAAGAATATGCGCTCAACTAAACCAATCATGTGAACCTCTTTTCAAAAAGGAAGAAATTCGAATCAGAAAGATAAGGAATTTACATTTTTTAAATTTAAAATTTAAAAAGCAAAGACAAGAAATCACGTTTACCTCTCATAATGAACGCATAGCTGAGTGCATGGGAAGTACTTGTGTCGATGAGTCTTGACACAGCGCCGCCCTGGGAAACAAACCATCCCTACACCAAGACGGTGAGCGCCGCTACCGCTCTAAGGTTCCTCCTGCCCTTTCGTCTCGGATCATTTCAGGATGTGATAAGAGAACCGTTTAGAAAGGCTGCTTTATAAGGAACAGAAGTTTCCTCTCTTATTATTCTGGAGGTTGGAGGTCCAAGGTCAAGCTCCATGTTAAAAGCAGCTTCTTCGGATAGGTGAGGTCGTTTTCGTGATACACAGAAGAATCCCGCTTCATGACCTAATGGCTTCCCACAGACCCACCTCCTAATCCCATCACCTGGGGCCTTGGGATTTGAACATGTGTGTTTGGGGAGAACAGAAACATTGAGACTGTGGCACCCCTGTGTCCCATGCTTCCCTCCACCTCTATCCCAGATAACCACTGAAAAGCTCTCCTTTGCTAAGGGTTAATACATGCAATATACACACACACACACACACACACACACACACATATATATACATGCAATATATATATCATACAGGTATTTTATATATATATATATATACACACACACACACACAAATAACTTTGTACAAAAGGAGTCATATAATTTGCCTTCTGTTTTATCTCATTTATTTCACTCAGCATATTTTTTTTTTTTTGAGACAGGGTCTCGCTTTTGTAGTTCAGGCTGGCCCTGAGCTCACTATGTAGCCCAGACAAGCCTCGAACTCAGCAATCCTCCTGTCTCTGCCTCCTGAGTGCTGGGATTACAGGCGTGAGCCACCACGCCCGGCTACTCACTCAGCATAATTTTTAAGCTCATCCCTGGTATTGCATCTATTGAGAACTTTTCCTTTTTATTGCTGAGTAGTATTCTATTGTACAGACATACCACAATTTAGTTATCCATGCATCTGCTAAAACGCACCTCAAATATTTCCATCTTGGGGCCTATTGTAAATAAAACCTATATAAATATATTTGTTCAAGTCTTTTTTGTGGATGTGTATTACTATTTCTTTTGGGTAGAAGAAGCTGGGAATGGAATGGCTGCGTCATATGGTGGATGCTTATTAAACTTTTTTTTTCTTATTTGCTTGTTAAACTTTTTAAGAAACTGCCATTATTTTTCCAAAGTGGTTGAACCATCCTGGACCCCCACCAGCTGGGCCAGAGCTCCAGTTGCTCCATGGTCTGGCTAGGACTGAGTTTGATCAGGCTCGTTAATTCCTGGAGTTCTACTGCATGTGTAGCGCCGTCTTGTGGTTTGCCTTTGTGTTTCCTGGATGAGTGCTGACCCCGAGCACCCTCCCATTCTTCATCATTTACTCGTCACCCTTTGAGGTTGGCAGGAGTAGACCTCAGCAGCTATTTCACAGGAGTAGCGTGCTGGCTTGTAGACATGGTAAGCATTCTCATTCAGGCCCACAGGGGACATGCGCAGTGTCATCCGTCCTGCACAGTGTGGTGGCAGCAAACTGGGTGGCTCTCCTGAGGCCACATCAGAGAGCACCAAAGAGGTGACTACTCAAGCTATTTACCCCAGAGCTCATGGACGGGGACTGGGCCGAGGCCGGGTCGCAGGAGCACCGAGAAGGTGTGGATACCAGGGAGATACTATCTTCATCTACCCCTCCCCAGCCTGTACAGAGGCAGCTTGGAGGAGCTGGAAAGGGGCTGGGGAGGCTGAGAGAGCCCTGGCACCCAGAGAAAAGAGGGTTGGGACTGCGGGTGTCTCTAAGGTGTGCAACACACACAGTTACTAATCCTCCCAGCTCCTTACATGAGGCAGTGGAATGAGGTATGAGAAAAACTCTGGCTTTAGGGTCTGGCCAACTTGGGTTTGCTCTGCTCTGTCACAAACTGGCTACTTGGTGTGGGGCAGATGTAACTCACGAAGCCTCTGCTCTTCAAACATTAATGAAGCTACAACATACGATGACTTCTACGTGTATCTGGCATATACTGGGTACTCAGTGTGAATTCTGTCTACCACATTTTGGACAAGCCCACAGCCAATACCTCTGGGCTACCTCTTTCATCTCTTGTCCCTGCCCCGTTTAGTTTTTATGTTAGTCCCAGGAACTCTCTCCGGTGTAGTAGCCTGTCCTAGGAGAGAGCAAGTCAACCTCAAGGGGTCATAAAGACTCTATCGATCCAGTTCCCTCCTTAGCCAGACCTTCGCACCCAAGCCCTGGAGAGGAAGACAGGGCCTCTCCCTGCTCCAAGTGATGCTTTCAGATTAGCCAACCCACTCTCCAGTGACCACCTGTTGTCTATTTTGGGTCCTCCTGTCATCGGGCCCATGATTTAGTATTTCCTTTCCTGCCCCCCCCCCCGCCTCCCCTAATGCTTCTGGAGAAGTAGGCGCTTTGTCCCACCCACTTGTATTTTAGGGTCATAGGGCTACCCTCTCTTCCTGCGTCGCTGTCTGTATTGCCTGG